>APFE031210415.1:0-18000 GCA_000404065.3 Pinus taeda | reverse complement strand
TTGCATTTGTTGGAATTTTGTGGTATTTGCGGTGGAAGGGTTTTCTCTTGTGTATGTTTATGCTTGTGTGGTTGTAAATTTATGTTTGTGGTTTTTATATTATCTCTCTATTATGCTATGTCTATCTTTGTATCTTTTGATATAGAAAATTGCATACTATTTTAATTTGATGTTGAATTTATTTTTTGGATATGCGTCAAGAGGAGCAACAACAAGGGATATATGGATGAATGAAGGGAACTGTTGTTTGATGTCATTAATTGAAGAATTTGGATCAAATGAATGGAGGTATTTACATAGGACAGGAGGGAACCAAAGATACATAACAATGATATTTGGTGAGGCAAGAAAGGATATGTTTGATGTATTTATTTTATATTCATGATTTATTATTCAGTTTTGCGTTCATAGATTAGAGTAGAATTTTCTTATCCTTCCTCATCAAAGCCCATGACCCACCCTATTAATCTATCATTCGTGCAATTGACTTGATTTTTCTCCCTTGTTTTGATGTGATTTCCCCTCAGTTGTTTTTAATCAATATAATGCTAGCTAAATGTATAAACTAAATTATTATCTATGATAACATCAAATACCAAATTGAAACTATAGAAGCAAGCCCTCCCTCTCTATTTCTATGTGAACATGGTGCTAAACCTATATTTATATTTCAATTTTTTGATGAGTCATCTAGATTTTGTCTCTGAAGGTGCAAACATATATAATAGATTCAACTTTATTTCTATTGTTTCTCCTCCTTCAATACCTTCTTGGCCCAATGTTTTTAAATATTTATGTTATGTTATTGGTCCTCATCTCATTAATCTCTTATCTACTATGTCTTTTTATATTTTTTCTCTATTCTGGGTCATGAATCCCATTAATTCCTCTTAACTTTTCATTTTTTTAAAATATCACTGCTCTATTATTGGTGCCTAATCCCATTAATTCCTTATTTATAATGTTTTTATATATTTTTCTCTCTAGCCTTGGTACCCAATTCCATTAATCCCATGGAAACCTTTTGCTTAGTTGGAATCATATAGCCACATCACTACTCCCCTTGAAGCATTCTCTTAATCTGCAATTCAAAAAGCATCCATCTAACTATGTAACAAACATATCAGTGTAGTTACCTTCCTTTTTTTAACTTTATGTTTTTAAACCATGACTCACTATCTTTATCAATTTACAAATTTGTATGTGATAGACCTTCTCTATGTCCAAGAATGTGCAATTAAGCTATCATTGTATTGTCTCTCATTTTTAAAATGTTCATAGATACTCTCTCGCACATGCAAAGCATAGTAGATCATTATAAAAAGTGGCTTTTGTTTTGTATTTATTGTTGATCTTGCCTTTTATTTTGTTATTGTTATCGTTACAGCTCCAATTTTTTATCATTCATCGTGAATATGTTTGGTTATTTCTCAAGCATGAGAGCACATTAGATGTATCATTCTCTTGAGGATTGAAAATAGAAATATAGGTCTTATCAAATGATCCCAACCTTTCATGTTTATAGAGGCGATGATTTTTGGGGGCTTTAAAAGATTTCCCCTAAAAGTGGTTTTTTGGGGTGATTTTCAACTGTCCCCAAAAGGAGACTTTTGGGGGTGGTTGGAACCACCCCCAAAAAGCCACTTTTGGTGCTGGTTCGTATCTTTTAAAGGGGGTTTCAAAAACTTCCCCTAATGATACCCCTCCCGCCAGCCCCCCCACCCACAATTCCACTTGTGGAGGTAGATAGTGCTCCCCTAAAAGTATTTTTGTAGTAAAGTGATTGTATTTGTGTCTATTCTCTATTTCCCAAATTTCATATATTGGACACTAGAAAATATAACTAAATAAATCTAGAAGTCTAGATAACCTTGAGAGTATAGATTTCATATTTTAGGTATAATTTTATTGGATGTGTTGCGATGAAATTTCTAGTGTCATATGCAAGTTAGTTTATGAATCATTTTCGTATCAAAGGTTACACCTTTAATTGAAGCCTGAACATTCCAAATTTAAGAAAACCCAAGTACTTTGAAGCGATGTGGATGTGGAGAGAATTCCTTGAAAACCCAATTGCTTTGCATTGATGTGGAAATAATTTCATCAAAAGCATATGAAGTTTTTTTTTGCATTATAGACGTTGTGGTTAACTATGATCCACTCCTTTAACCATCAATCAAGATTTTTTTGAGATACTGAGGAAGGGAATCTTTATGCTTTTTTGTTTTTTTAATAGATGAGGTTATGGTGTGGTGTATATATATGGGTTCCTCTATTTCTTTCTATATTTTCTCTATTTTTTGTGTTTATAATGCATATCTTTTGATATAAAACACTTAAAATGAAAGTATCACCAAGTTTGAGTCAAAGAAGACGATACCCAGAAGACCACCTTCAAAACTAGACAAAGCTAGTATGAGTGGTTAGTTATGATATCTGACCTATGCGATGCACCAACTAGATTCATGAAGTTAATGAATGATATATTCTACACTTTTATAAGTTCATTTTTTATTGTTTATTTGGATGAGTTACTAGTAAACATTGCTACCTAGGAGGAGCACATCTCACATTTGATGAAGGTGCTCGAGACTTTAAAGAAGCACTAGTTGTTGGTGCATCTCAAGAAGTGTGATTTTTCACAATAGCCTTTGGTGTATTTGGGATATGTGATAGGTCAAGGAGAGTTGAAGATAGATTCTTCCAAGGTAGAGATGCAAAAACTAGAATTGAGCATTTGTTCTTGTTGTTTAAATCATGTCTACGAATCAGTATGGTCACACATGGCAATTATGTTTCCATAAAGAAACTAAATTGCATTGTTTCTTACTGCATTAGATGAAAATATTATGAATTAAAAATGAAATGATTTATAGATGTTTTGTCAAAAATTTTAAAGAGGTACCCTAGTACAAATGCAATAATTTGGGGTTGTCAATTACATTGAAAGTATTGTGGAGATTCCCTATAGATTAAAGTAGTTGAGAATCATAGTTTTTACATATTTTTTATAGACGGAGGAATAAAATGTAGAGTGAGGCCATAAAGGAGAGAAGCCATGCCCTAAATGGGTGCATTTTCAATCCTTTTATTTTATTAAAAAGAGTTCGGTAAAATGGTAAACTTTCTTATGATCCGGTGTGTAGTCTTGTTGAGAGATGTCTTGTTATATGGATGTGATGTGAAATACATCAAACCATGGGTAGAGACAATGTGACCCTTGAGAGGTTTAGTTGACCATTATTATTCTCAAATAATAATGCATATACACTAGAGTGGACATGTGTAGCACGCAACTATATTTATGTGTGTATGTGTCGAGGAAATGATTTGTTGTACAAATGAAAACGAACATAATGCTCTAGAAAAAATTATAGTTGTCTGGAAATTACAAAGATATAAGTTTGAAGATTAGTTTCCTCTGAGGAGTACATTATTTTAACTATGAATTTTCTCTCTCAACCTCTGGGTTAATTTTTTTAAGAAACGTTTAGTCATTAGATATTTGTATCAAAAAACCAAAATATAGTTAAAATTAAAAGAAAAAAAAAGTAGAAAATTCTTTAAAACCACACAAACTATTTTAACAAAAAAAACTTTATACTAAATTTTTTAAACAAATAGATGGAACAACAAAATAAGGTACATTATCTCACTCCTTGTAGTGTTAAAGAAGCTGATAATTCTCCATAAAACTTGCTTTCAAAAACTTTAAAACCTTATAATAAAAAAGAACCAAAAACCAAACAAAAAGACATAATTTAAAAAGAAAAAATAACATGAATAGAAAGAAAATAGAATACAGTGAAATGCACATATACAATATATCTATATATGCACTTTACTTTCCTTTAGATGTTATAAATGCATAAATTAGCAATACAAGAATTAAAAGGAAAGTGTAAATTTACAAATTAAGTATGATCTCATCTTGACCTTCGGTTGCAAATCACATTAAATTAGGGTAGAGTTTGACTCATTTTTCATTAGAATTTGGTGATTCAATTTGGAGCAATTTTTTGTTTGTTTAAAATATATTTTTGAATGTATAAATGGATTCAGTGCCTTCAAATTCTTCTCAAATTCTACATATTAAATAATTTAAATTCAAGCTTTTAAAAATCTTTACCCAATTTTAATTAAAATTAATGAGAAACAACATCAAAAAAAATTATTTTCCGTCTATTAATTAAACTACAAATTAAATTAGTATAAAAAATAGCTTAAAGGAGGTTTAAAAAGCTTCCCCTAATGCTACCCCCCATCGCACCCTCCCCCGCCCCCACAATTCCACTTGATAATGCCCCCCTAAAAGTATTTTTGTAGTAGTAAAGTGATTGTCTTTGTGTCTATTCTCTATTTCCCATATTTCATATATTGGACACTAGAAAATATAACTTAATAAATCTAGAAGTCTAGATAACCTTGAGAGTATAGGTTTCATATTTTAAGTATAATTTTATCTGATGTGTTGTGATGAACTATGCAGTGTAATATGCAAGTCATTTTATGAATCATTTTGGTATAAGAGAAGGTGGTTTTTGGCATTTTGTGGGAATTCCCAAGGGATCTAGATTGGCTTAAATAGAAAGTTATAAAACCCACCTATGGCCAACAAATCTATTAGAAACGCTTGAGATGTGTCAAAGGAGAGGCTTTCAAGGCTAGAAAAATAGGATATTCATATAAACCATAACATGAATCTCTTTATGGAAAATATTGAGAACAAGTTGGGAATTAATGAAGATGGATGTTCCAACTTAGAGGCCAAATCAGAGGGGAAATCAGGGGATAGGGATGAACTAGAGAGGAAATCTAAGAATGAACACAAAAAGGAACACCTAGTTCATGCATCGTGAGCCATTCATAGTCCTTGTTCAAGATGGAAACAAAGGTCTACATCAAGCCATATAAGGTGAGATTGATGCTTTCAATTTAAATCACTAATTACATTAATTAGAGCTTTAATTTAGTGTTTTTCACATAGAGGAAGGGCATAAGATTTTATTTTATCATCTAAAATTAGAGGGCCACACCCAGACTTGGTGGGAAAGCCATACAAAAACCCAAATACTAGAGGGAGATCCTCTAGTGATTAAGTGGGAAGATTTCAAAACTCTTATAAAGTGTAATTTCTACTTTATAATGTATCTAGAGGAATAATGGATTCAGTGGAATTATTTCAAGCAAAGACGAGCATTGAGTGTATAGGATTACATGAAATTTAGGAAGATAAAATATTTTGGATATCTCTCCAAAGAAACCAAACATGCTCCTAAAATATATGAGGGGTTTAAATAGTCGTTTGTAGAAGTAAGAGATGTTTGAACCCGTAACAGTGATGAGGCTTGTTTACAGGCACAATACCTAGAGAACAATATAAATAAATGTAGAAGATGAAGGGAAGTTGGTGACCTCCAACAGAGACACAAAGGATGTTGATTACTACAGGATTCCGTAAGGGTTTTGGGTAAACCCTAGGTTTTACTGTAGACTTTCACATTTACTAGAGCTGTGTACCCGTCACCGACAACATTGCCTATTGTTCTCGTTGCTGCCTTGTCTGTCGCTTTCAGAATGTTAGTTTCAAGTTGTATTATGGGGGATACGATGAATATTGAGCAGGTCAATTATTCCAAGGATCCACAGCCGGATGGTGTCATTTTCAGGCACCCTTGTTTCTCATTGTCGACAACTGGCCCTAGTCTCCCATCCGGCCCTTTTCCGCCGAACTCGTCATTGGTGATTACCTTGCTAGAGCACTGCTTTGCACCATATTTCAGTGGGTCTCTCACTCTTGAATCCCTTTCTCTAGATATACCTCCTTTATCCCCTGGGGCTTTACACATTCTGACTACGAATACGCCTCACTCGACCCACATCTGCCCTTTTCATCTTTCTTCACTGCGACGTCTACAGGCATTCATACCTCGGTGGCCCCAAACCCTTCTTTACCCGTTCACTCGCCGTCAGGCTGTTTCAAGACTCTGGCTGTCAAAGGTCAATTCTGCAAAATCCATCCCACTAAAAGGTTCCCCCTACCCTTTGACGGAACATCCATCTACACCTCGCTCAAGGAAGAGAAAATCTAAGTGTGTGAAGACGACCTCCAAAGATATTACGATCCAGTTCGGTGAACCCTCTACAATCAAGGAAGCGACATTAATGGCCAGCACAATTCTTGTTGGACATGTTCGCAGAAGTGCTTATTCGACCACAAGGCTCACTTTATGGGTCAAGGAAATATGGGGCGGGTTACTCAAAGAACTACGTGAGGTACAGGTTCTACATAGGGGTTGGGTTGCCCTTCACTTCGCAAAGGAGAATTATACAGATTTGGTTCTTGCCAAATACTGGCACATTGAGATGGCTCTAGTCCTCCTCAA
Organism: Pinus taeda; assembly: GCA_000404065.3. Classification (NCBI taxonomy): domain Eukaryota; kingdom Viridiplantae; phylum Streptophyta; class Pinopsida; order Pinales; family Pinaceae; genus Pinus; species Pinus taeda. The sequence continues at coordinate 11,614 of APFE031210415.1, read as the reverse complement.
GAGATGGAGCCCTCTTTTTGATCTTGAGCAAGAACAAATTTGGGTTGGGCCCTTATGGGTGTGCTTGCCAGGGCTCCCTCTACAATATTGGTGCGAGGAGGTCTTCATTAGAATCGGGAATGCACTTGGTACATATCTGGACCATGACTGCACCTTTGTGGAATCTAGAAATAGAACACTTTCTCGTATCCTGGTCCATTTAGACACTCGTGAGGGTTTGGAGGAGAACATTACGTTTCAATGGGGGAAATATACCAGGATCTAGATACTAGACTACAAAGGGGTTCCATTTCCTTGTCAATGGTGCCACAAGGTGGGCCACATATTTAAGGATTTCCCCCTTAATAAGAAACCATAGGATAACCCTAAAGCATCTTCTGCACCATCCATGATCAATTCGTCGGCCATCCAACGCTCCCCTGCTCCAAGTCCTATTCCTCTGATCAACAATACTCCTCCTAAGATAGTGGACTAGGAACACAAACTGCTCTCGCCACCTATCACTAGGTCTCGGGCAGCTACTAAAGCCACAAAAACTTCGAGTACTCCTCTCACCCCTCTTATCTCTTCTATTACTCATTGCTCCTCTTTTGTTGCACCTTCCATCACTGTGGAAAATTGCACTATGTTGTCCTCCCTTGCTATTGCACCTTCTACTCCCTCTCTGCATTCACTATCCACATCCTCCTCTTCACCATCTTCGTCTAAGGTTTCAAAATCTCATCATTGCAATCTCCGACCCCATTCACTACCTAGTGGCACTCCGGTACATCTTTCCAGATTGGGCCTCCCTATACCTGGTCCAGCCTCTCTGCCATCACGGGGAAGAAAATATGATCTATCAAAAGCTATCAGATGTGTTGGGGCTGAAGTCATCTCTGGCCATCAATCTACTCTTGATGGGGTCCTTAGAGCATTGAATACCCCTGGTAGAATTCCCCCATGAAATGCCTTTCTTTTAATTATCAAGGCAAGGCTAGTGCGTCAAAGAATCTAGCCCCGCGCAGACTTTTTGAGATTGAACCTGTTAACATTATTATGCTACAAGAAACCCTAGGATCGGTTGATCTTATCACTAGTTATTTGAACTCTATTTCCCTGGGATGGCACTATATGGAAATGGATGTTATGGGGAGATCTGGTGGTCTTTCCATTGGATATAATCCCAAGACCATCAGAGTCAATGCATCTTGGGGAGGCCATGGTTTCCTGGGATTAGATCTCTTTGTGGCAGAGCTTGGCACCAACCTACGGATTGTCAACATTTATGGTCCTTGTCAACAGATGGAGCATTCTGGTAGCACTTGCCTGGCCTCTCCATTTTCTCATCTAATCACATAATTATTAGGGGCGATCTCAACTTCTCCCTAGGTTATGGTGAATCATGGGGGTCTATGGCACAAGTGGACTAAATCTCGGGGTTTATGACTAATCTCCTGGAGTGGTTTAATTTGATGGATGTCCCTATGAATAAGCCTCTTCCCACATGGAGGAACAAAAGGGTGGCTGAGGCAGCCCTTGCTCAAAGATTAGACAGATTCATTATGAAGGGGCCCCTAATACAATAGCTACATCACTATAAACAATGGGTAGGCACATGGGGTATCTCAGATCACTCCCCTATTTATCTGGAGATATTGGGACCTCACCATAAGCCAAAATCTCCTTTCAAGTTTAATCATGTTTGGCTTCAGGACCCTAGTTATGTTCGCATGGTTTCGGACTTCTGGCCTATAAACCCAATCGATAGATCTAACTCTATGGCAAAAGGCTTTTGTTTAAACTTATCCAAGCTCAAGCATCTCTCTATTAACTGGGCTAGAGAAAAACATCAGAGGGAGAATTTCACTCTATTACACAGAGAATTAGAGCTCTGCTCTCTGCTCGATGAGCAAAATTTGGGGTTTATCATTGCTGAGGACAAATCTCATTTGGTTGAACTTGAGAACTAGAAGGCTCAGATCCTAAAGGAAAGATTGGAATGCATCCGTCTTCAGAGGAGAGCCATATGGCTAAAAGCAGGGGATGACAACATAAGGTTCTTTCAGAACTATGCAAAAGGTAGAAAGGTTACAAACACCACTTGGAATCTACCTCTTCCTGAAGGAGCTGTGGTTGATTCATTCAAAAAACTCTCCCACATTGGCTCTACTCATTTTAAGAACCTATACAAAAGCCCTCCTGGTTTGAATCTTGTTGATATCATTAATGTGGCTGATCACTTCCCTAGATTTGTTAATGAGGATGAGGCAAACGCACTTTAACTCCCATGAAATCTAGTGAGCTTGAAAGCATGCTAAAATGGTTCAAAAAGGACAAGAGCCCGGGACCGGATGGCTGGACCATTGAATTCTACCTCGCTTTCTATGACCTCCTAGGACAAGATATGCTGAAGGTAGTGGAAGAGTGTAGATTGTCTGGGTCTCTGTACAATGCTATCAACTCGAATTTCATTGCCCTGATTCCAAAGTCTGACACCCCATCCTCCTTTAATGACTACAAACCCATCTCTTTGTACAATTGTCTATATAAAATAATCTCCAAGATCATTGCAAATCATGTCCCCCCTATTCTCTCTCGTCATATTTCTCCCCAACAATTTTCTTTTCTTGATAATCGACAGATTCATGAAGCTATTAGCTCAGCCCAAGAATCCATTCATACAATCTGGACCAGACACCAAAAAGCCATTACTCTAAAGATAGATATAGCAAAAGCTTTTGACCATGTCAGTTGGCTTTACATTAAGATTCTCCTTATCCATTTGGGCTTCCCCCACAATTTCATCACCTGGATCATGGCCTACATAACCTCATCCACTTTCATTGTTCTCACCAATGGGTTTGCATCTCATTTTTTCACTCTGAGAGGGGGCTTAGACAAGGATGCCCCCTATCACCTCTCCTTTCTTTGATTGTCATGGATGGTCTCAGCTGATTGATTGCATTGGCTAAGAGAGATGGTGATATTTGTGGACTCAAGATATCTGATGAATGCTTTCTCACCCATCTACTTTTCATGGATGATGTTCTTATTTTTCTTGATAGTAGTATTCAGGATTCCCGCTCCTTTTCCAATATTCTCTCTCTTTTCTCATCAGCTACTGGGATGTTAGCCAATCACTCAAAATCCACCATTACTTTTGCCCGAACCTCCATCCAAGAGACTCATTTTGCTCATCAGTTGTTCCCTTAATGCATCAATCCACTAGACTGGGGTCTCAAATAGATATCTATGGAATGGGAACCAAGACAAACGGATTTTTTCATGGGTTGGCTGGAGCAAGATAGCGCAACCCAAAAAATGGGGAGGCTGGGGCCTAAAAGATCTTCCTTTATTCGCATAAGAACTTGCTGCAAAAATGGGATGGACCTTGTTGACCGGAGATAATCTCTAGACTGTCATCTCATATCATAAGTATATTGGTCCTCAGCAAATAATGGATTGGATTTTTTTGCCTAGTTGGCCTAAATCTAGCATCTCATCTATCTGGAAGGCAGTCCTTCACTCTCTGCCGCTCATCAGGGATAATCTAGCCTAGGGAATCAACGATGGATCTATGGCTCGCATTGGTTTAGATCCATGGATTGGAAGTGGAGGAAGATATCAGCTGTCTAGAGAACTTATATAGTGTTTCCATTCACAAAATCTTAAGGTAATTGCGAACATTGCGAATCCTCATAATTCCACCATTTTTGCTTAAAGATGGAAATCCACCTTACAGCTCGATTTACCACAATGTTGGCACCAAGAATGGCATTATTATACCTCTGCTCTATCTGAATCTCATATTAGGATAAAAAAGGTCCCGGATGAACTCATTTGGTCTCATTCAAACAGTGGTATATACTCACCTAAGTTTGGTTATTTAGCCCTGATGTCCCACAAGATACTGGACTTGATTACCTTCTAGTGGAAGTCTCTATGGAAACTTATCGCACCTCCTCGGACCATACTATTTTTCTGGTGTATTCTAAAAGATAAAATTCCCACTGGTGATAATCTTATGCATAGATCCTTCCATGGGCCAAAATGGTGTACATTATGCAAAAGATCATCATAATTGACTTCACATCTGTTTCTGAATTGTCCAGCCTTTATTGATCTTTGGCAAAATATTTCTGCTACTATACACTTCATGGGTATCTTTGAAGGTGAAGACATTAACAAAGCATAGGAAGGCTAGTACCATCGACATAAAGGGTCAAAACTACAAAGTCTCCCTTTGATTATCAGCTGGCATCTTTGGTTGGCTCAGAATCATTGCATATTTGACAACAAACCTGTGTGTTGGCCGCACACTGCGACTTGTATAATATAGGCATTTAATGAGATGCCTGAGCCTCCACATCCCCGAGCTCGCAGGCCACATGCTCCTCCACTTACTAATAAAAATACCCTTTGGGCATATTTTGATGGCGCAGCACAGCAGCAGGGATGTAGTGGTGGATTCATCCTATACATTAGTGATCATCATTACCTCAAAGTTAAGGTGGGATTATGGGTTGGAACAAGCAATTTCGTTGAACTCATCACCCTTCGTCATCTCTTGCATTTCTCTTTGGGGCATAATTGCATGAGCATTAATATATTTGGAGACTCGAAGATCATTATCAATTGGTTCAATAATATTACTGCTTGTCACATACACACACTTAGTAGTATTTTGGATGAAAGAAACATTTTCAAGGCTCAATTTAATATTATCACATGCAATCATATTTACAGGGAACATAATAGTTGTGCTGACGAGCTATCCAAGGCTGCCACGATACTTCCCAGAGGAGAGTGAATGATCCAGGAATAGAGAGGGACAAATGAATACCACTACTATAACTGCCCTTACATATATTTACATTATTACAGGGCTGAGAGCCCATGATTTGGTTATTTTTTTGGAAATTTTTGAACAAATGTTTAATATTTGAATATATTTATAGGATCTTTATGTATGGCCCTACGTGGAAAATGTAGAGACTAAATACAAGGCTTCTTTATTGAACATATTGCGTGATGTTCTGGACAATATACAAATATTTTTGCTGAACTTTCAAATTTTTGACTAAGCCCTCTGGGGCTAGACAGATACAGCGCATGCATATCGCATCTACAATTATATGTAATTTTTCAAATTAATGAAATATTACGATTTTTCTAGTGAAAAAAATACCTAGAGGACATACACCAAATGAAAGGGAGATAAAGTGGATCAAAGTAAAAGTATCACAATTAAGCTTCCTAGGAGGAGAAAAAGAAGGGGAAAGGGGGGAAAGACAAAAGACAAGAGCAATAGCATATCGGTGCAAAGATCCAAACAACTACTAAAATCATTGTAACATTGAAGGTCATTTACAGGAGAAGCATTGAATGGTGCATCTAGAGCTCAACTGAAAGAACTAAAACAATGATGCTAAGAACAAAAATCTTGTGGCCATAGATTCAAGTAATTAGGTGGAAAGAAGCTCATATGTGAATGAGAATATTTTATATCCATTAATGCAGAAGGGGATTGTAATTTTTTTTGTTTAAAATATATTATTGAATGTATAAATGGATTGTTTACCTTGAAAAACCATAGACCATGGGGCAATGAAATTATATGTATTAAACAACTTAAACACAAGATTTAAAAAATATTTTCTAGATTTCAGTTAAAATTAACTAGAAAGAATGACTGGAAAAAAGTCATTTTTATTTATTAGTTAGACTACACATTAAATTAGTATTGAAAATGGGTAAAATATAACTTCATATAGAAAAGGTTCTAATTCTCAATTAAAAAAATAAAACTTAAAGAGTAATTCTATTGGTATTGAAATTAAATGAAGATGGTCAATTATATTGAGTGCGTTAAGATAGAAATAGAGAAATATAATGAGCTCTCTATGATCACTACTTCTCTAGTAACCTTGTAACATTAATCATTGACAACTAAAAGCAAAGGTCCACTAGAAAAGGAAAACTTGCACCAATATTACATAAAGTACTTATTATCGAGTATCAAAGATTACACCTTTAATTGAAGCCTGAACATTCCAAATTTAAGAAAACCCAACTACTTTGCAGCGACCTGGATGTGGAGAGAATTCCTTGAAAACCCAACTACTTTGCACTGATGTGGAAATAATTTCATCAAAATCATATGAAGCTTTTTTTTGCATTATAGGCATTGTGGTTAACTGTGATCCACTCCTTTAACCATCAACCAATCTTTTTTTGAGATACTGAGGGAGGGAATCTTTATGCTTTTTTTTTTAAATAGATGAGGTTGTGGTGTGGTGTATATATATGGGTTCCTCTATTTCTTACTCTATTGTCTCTGTTTTGTACGTTTATAATGTGTAGCTTTTAATAGAAAACACTTAAAATGAATGTATCACCAAGTTTGAGTCAAAGAAGGCCACCTTCAAAACTAGACAAAGTTAGTATCAGTGGTTAGTTATGATATTTGACCTATGTGATGCACCAACTACATTCATGAAGTTAATGAATGATATATTCTACACTTTTATAAGTTCATTTTTTATTGTTTATTTGGATGAAGTACTAGTATACATTGCTACCTAGGAGGAGCACATCTCACATTTGATGCAGGTGCTAGAGACTTTAAAGAAGCACTAGTTGTTGGCGCATCTCAAGAAGTGTTATTTTTCACAATAGCCTTTGGTGTATTTGGGATATGTGATAGGTGAAGGAGATTGAAGATGGATTCTTCCAAGGCGGAGATGCAAAAACTAGAATGGAGTATTTGTTCTTGTTTTTTAAATCATGTCTACAAATCAGTATGGTCATACATGGCAATTATGTTTCTATAAAGCAATTAAATTACATTGTTGCTTATTGCATTATATGAAATACTATGAATTAAAAATGAAATGAGTTATAGATGTTCTGTCAAAAGTTTTAAGGGGGTACCCTAGTACAAATGCAATAATTTGGGGTTCTCAATTATATTGAAAGTATTGTGGAGATTCCTTATAGATTAAAGTAGTTGAAAATCATAGTTTTTACATATTTTCGATAGAGGGAGGAATAAAATGTAGAGTGAGGTCATAAAGGAGAGAAGCTAGAGTGAGGTCATAAAGGAGAGAAGCCATGCCCTAAATGGGTGCATTTTCAATCCTTTTATTTTATTAAAAAGAGTTTGGTAGAATGGTAAAATTTCTTATGATCGGGTGTGTAGTCTTGTTGAGAGATGTCTTGTTATATGGATATGATGTGAAATACATCAAACCATGGGTAGAGAAAATGTAACCCATGAGAGGTTTAGTAGACCATTATTATTCTCAAAATAAGAATGAGTCTACTCTATAGTGGACATGTGTAGCATGCAAATATATTTATGTGTGTATGTGTCGAGGATATGATTTGTGGTACAAGTGAAAAGGAACATAATGCTCTAGAAAAAATTATAGTTGTCTAGAAATTACAAAGATGCAAGTTGGAAGATTAGTTTCCTCTAACGAGTACATTCTTTTAACTATAAATTTTCTCTCTCAACCTCTGGGTTGATTTTTTTAAGAAACTTTTAGTCATTAGATATTTGTATCAAAAAACCAAAATATATTTAAAATTAAAAGAAAGAAAAAGTAGAAAATTCTTTAAAACCACACAAACTATTTGAACAAAAAAAAACTTTATACTAAAATTTTTAAACAAATAGATGGAACAACAAAATAAGGTACATTGTCTCACTCCTTGTAGCGTTAAAGAAGCTGATAATTCTCCATAAAATTTGCTTTCAAAACCTTTAAAACCTTGTAGTAAAAAAAAACAAAAACCAAACAAAAAGACATATAATTTAAGAAGAAAAAATAACATGAATAGAAAGAAAATTGAATACAGTGAAATGTACATATACGATATATCTATATATGCAGTGGCTTTACTTTCCTTTAGATGTTATAAATACATAAATTAGCAATACAAGAATTGAAAGGAATGTGTAAATTTACAAATTAAGTTTGATCTCATGTTGACCTTCTCTTGCAAATCACATTAAATCAGGGAAGAGTTTAACTCATTTTTCATTAGAATTTGGTGATTCAATTTGGAGCGAGTTTTTGTTTGTTTAAAATATATTTTGGAATGTATAAATGGATTCAATGTCTTCAAATTCTTCTCAAATTCTATATATTAAATAACTTAAATTCAAGCTTTTAAAATTTTTTACCCAATTTTAATTAAAATTAATGACAAACAATATCTAGGAAAAAATATTTTCCGTCTATTAATTAAACTGCACATTAAATTAGTATAAAAAATAACTTTGTATAGAAAAATGGTATGATTTCAATTAAGAAAACCCAACTGCTTTGCACTGATGTGGAGAAAATGAATTCCTTGAAAAGCATCTTCAAGTTTTTTTGTTATAGGCATTGTTATAGCCGTTGTGGTAGGCTTAAGCTTTTTTTGAGATTCTGAGGGAAGGAATCTCTACGCTTTAGGTTGTGGTGCGGTGTGTATATATATAGGTTCCTCTGAACGAATTTGTTCACATCCTCTCTTTTACTCTGGTAATCTTGTAATTGTAATATTAATTGCTGACAGCAGAAAGTAGAGGACCAGAAAGGGCCTGCGCCCAACTAGTTTTCACCAACGTGGATAGATGGCGTACGTGAATACATGACGTGGATGTGGAGGGAATTTCCTGAAAAGCATCCAGCTTTTTCGTTAAGAAAACCCAACTCAATTTTTTTGGTTATAGCCGTTGTGGTAGGCTGTGATCCGCTCCTCTAACGGTCGATCAGGCTTAAGCTTTTCTTGAGATTCTGAGGGAAGGAATCTCTATGCTTTATGTTGTGGTGCAGTGTGTATCTGAACGAATTTGTTCACATCCTATCTTTTACTCTGCGCGCCCGTGACTGTGTGTTGGGTTCCTCTGTTTTACTCTGTAGTTTTTGATAGAAAACACTATTATTCAAACTTATCAAGAAGAACAGCAGCAAGGGACGAATGAACGACGTTGATGTTCGATGTCATCAATGGAGGAGGTATTTACGGTGGAGAGGAGGGAACGAGAGAGATGTAATAGTCCGTGACAGGTATGTTTCTTGTATTCATATTTATGATTTATTTTTCAGTTTTCGTTCCATAAATTAGAATAGAATTTTCAATTTTCTTGCCCTTCCTCATCAAGGAAAACCCGTATTCCTGCAATTGACTTGATTTCCCTTTCTATGTCGACATGGAGCTAAACCTGTATTTATATTTAAGTGATTTTATGAGTTTTTCAGAGTTCATCTCTGAAGGTACAATAGCTTGTCTCCTCCTTCAGTGCCTGCCTGGCCTAATGTTTCTAAATCTTTATGCTGTGTTATAGTGCTCTGTTATTAATCTCTTATCTACTATGTCTTATCTCTTATCTGTTTGCTCTGTTCTTGGTCCCTAATCGCATTAATCACTTATTTATAATATTTTTGGTTCTTTATACCTTGGTCTTGGTACCTAATTCAATTAATCCCCTGGAATGGAATTCTTCTGCTCAGTTGGATTCCTCTACTTGAATCATTCTATTAATCTACAATGCAAAAGGTTTCCATTCACCCATGTAACAACCAATCATAGTTACCTTAATTTTGTTTGACTTGCGTTTCTAAAGACAGTAAAACAAAAACTCCTGGTTATCTTTTCAGTAAAACAAGAAAGGCTCTCTATCTTCTCTCTTCTCTGTATAAAAGAGAAAGTTAAGTTTTCCTAGTCTTTTTTTAATTGTTTTTTTAATAATATAATGGAGAGAAGCAAGTTTATATAATTTTTGGGTTATTAGAGAAAATTTGTATCTGAAAATAACAAAGTTAGTTACATTCAGGAACCATTTTCCGAACCTTGAAACTAGGATTCACTATCCTTATTTATTTACACGTTTATGTGTGATACACTTTCTCTCTGTCCAGGAATGTGGAGTTAAGCCATCATTATGCTATCTCTCATTTTCAAAAAGCTCATAGATATTCTGTCGCAAATCATAGATAATTATAACAAGTGGCTCTGTATTTTTGATGTATTTATTGTTGATCTAGCTTTAGCGTTTGCTTCTATTATTGCTCCAATGTTTAGCCTTTGCTTTTGTTATTGTTCCAATATTTTTATTTTTTATTGGAGTAGCTTCATTATTTTTATTGCTACAGTTCCAATTGGTGGATATATTTGGTTATTTTCCAAATCTAAAGCTTGAAAATGGAAACCTAGGTCTGATCAAATGATCCCATTCTTTCTCGTTTATAAGATTATTTTCTTGGTGTACATCTACTTTTCCATGATTTTGTTTGATAACTTTAGAAATTAAAATAATTTAACTTATTGGGTTTGTTCAAGCATTTACCTTACCTTATTAAGCTCACATGAAAATTTTGGGTGAAGTGTTTTAATTCATAGCCTTTCAGTTTTAAATCTCTCTCATCATCATTTTCTTTGCTATAGCCAACAAAGTACCTTTATATAATTGGAGACATTGTTCTCTGCAATTTGTGCCATATCATGTCAATGTAAGAAAACTGCAAGCTCTATTTATTTTTTAAGAAGTCCATAAACCCAATTTCTCTTCTTTGATCTCTTCAAGTCGATTGTCTCACACCCAACTGCCCTTACCCTTAACTTTCTTTTTTATCTAGGCAGTTGTGTTTATTTTTATTGTGTTTTTAAATTTTATACTCTCTCATCTTTATTTTTACCGTCTCCTCCTTCCGTGTAGCATTTTTAAATTTTTATGCTCTATCATCTTTATTTTTACTGTGTCTCCTCCTTCGGTACAGGCCTGATCTAAAATAGTGTTTTTAAATTTTTATGCTTTGTCATCTTTATTTTTAGTATGTCTCCTTATGCCTAATTTAAAATAGTGTTTTTAAATTTTTATCCTCTGTCATCTTTATTTTTAGTATGTCTCCTCATTGGGTACTGGCCGGATCTAAGATAGTGTTTTAAAATGTTTATGTTGTGTTCTTGATCCATAATCTCATTAATCTTTTTATCCCATTAATCTCTTCGTATTGTCTTAAAATGTTTTTATCTTTTTATTGATCATTTATTCTATTCTATATTACTTCAAGAAAGAAAAACACACATTCCCTATGCCTGATACTAAATCTCATTAATGCCTTTCTTTCTCTTTAATGCAAGAGCCATTCGCTACCTTTCTTTATTTACAAAAACCAAACAAGAGAGCCTTTCTCTTGCTCGTGATAAGTGAAACAATTTTTCTATTAAATTTTTTTTCTTTAAATTTGTGAGATGGAATTTTATATAACCCACAAGCATTAACATGCAGTCAAGTCATTATTGTACATTCTTACACTTTTCTCGTTACTTTTATGATTTTTTTTTTGTTGCAATTTTTAATATCTAATTTTAATCTTTTGTATAAAAAATAGATAATTTATTAGGGGTTGTTACTCACCAAAATTTATGCAAGTACATGTGCCTAAGCATGCAATTAATTTATCCACTTCACATCTCGATTTATTAGTTCCTCCTAAGGCAAGCTTAAGAGAGAGTAGGGTCGGAGATAGAGGAGCGGGGGGAGAGAGAGAGGAGACTGAGCGAGAGAGGGAGTGGGGGGGAGAGGGAGAGAAAAAGAGAGAGAGTGAGAGAGCGAAAGGGGGGAGAGAGGCAAGGG
>APFE031210412.1:0-55374 GCA_000404065.3 Pinus taeda | reverse complement strand
TTTTACAGAAGAAACACTTGGAATCCTTCTTGATATTGGCTTGGGGAGGTACTTTACCTTTCCCTTTCTTATTGGCTTGAGATTTTCCCTTTCCACACGTTGCCAGCATTGCACTTTCTCCCAATTCCATCACCAGTTTCCCTTTCTCTTGAACACACATGGTCATGAGTTCTTTAATTGACCATTTCTCCTTATGTGTGTTGTATGAGATTTTGAAGGGTCCGTATTGGTGTAGAAGGATGTTCAAGATGTAGTGCACCAGGAAGGACTCCGAAATTTCAACCTCGAGTTTCTTCAATTGAGCCATAGTGTCTCTCATTCGCATGATGTACTCTTATATACCTTTCACACTAGTGAGCCTTAGGGATGAAAACTTCATGATTAGAGTGCTTGCTAGTGCCTTGTCTGAAGTGACGAATTGATCATCAATGGCTTTTAGCAAGTCTTGGACCTTTTCATGTCGATCAACAAAACCACGAATACCAGCTGAAATTTTAGTCTTATGAACATCATGCTTAAGCAATTACATCGTTCCCATCATTCATAAAGTGTGATGTTCGCTGCAGTGACGGTATTAGTGAGTGCTAGTGGTTCATCTTTCCTAATAGCATATTCTATGTCCATCCACCCCAAATGAAGGAGAACTCTCTCCTTCCAGACCTTATAGTTATCTCCCTTAAGTTCAGGGATATCACAACAAATTTCAGAGAAATTTGCAGGTTGTACAACTGCATAAAATTAAAGATCACATGCTTATGTTAAATTTGAGGCCTAAAAATAAATTTTCATGCTTCACCAATGTAAACCATGCTTAAAATTGAATCTAATGACATAAAAATTGCCTATGGGCTAAATTTTCAATTCAAGCAGATTCAATTGTTCTTTGTGATAGAATTTATTAGGTTATTCACTTAATTCATAATTCTAAAGGGTATATTATGGTTATAATTTGATATAAATTCTATCTTAGCTTTGAGCTTGATGATAAAATTATTAATTCATAATTCATGTGGGTAAGTTAGGAATAATTCAATATTTTATCCTAATTAATATATAATATAATAATAAATAATCATGTGGGATAAAATTTATTATATTTAGTATCTTAATTACAATTAATGTCTAAATATTCTTTATGTGATCCTAATCAATCATAATATATAATATTATTTAATTAGAGATGATGTGGCTATTCTCTAATCAATTAAAATTATATGGATCACTTAGACATTATTTCTTTTATGCATAAAAGCTCGCTTGAAATAAACTATAATATTCATGCATAACATTCAACGATGGGTCTCGTATACTCATCCAAAATAACATGTTTTAATTTAGAGCAGAAATAATCAATTCATGCAAATTAAATACGAGCATAGTTAATAAATTTTGCATGACAGTTCTCCAAATTGTATATAATTAAACTAAATAAATATTATAATCATAAAAAATGAGCAAAAATTAGACATATTTCCAATAAATGCCTTAACTTAGAAAATTCTCAAAATATGGCATTTAGCCAAAAAGAGCATGTCTATAAACACCAAGGCAGAGACAAAAAATGCTCTGATACCAAATGATAGCTTAATAATGATTCTATAATGTGGAATAAACACTTAAAAGAATCAAAAAACTTTAATGCCCAAGAAATCGTACCTCCGGCCATTGATACTTGATCACAATCTATCATTGTTGCTACCTCCCGTTTTGGCGTTGGGTACACCTTCAACCTTTGGTCATTAAAATCTTAGATCTGCGCTTGTCCTTGCATGAATCTAGAAGCCTGCCAGATTTGGAATGGCCATAACAATAGAACATGGAATGGCCACAACAATAGAACCTCTCTCCCTTCTTTGTCTTACTCTCAACCTTCTGTCGTAGGGGCAACTCAGCAAACTTCACACTCTAAGAATGAAATATGGGATATTGGGGTCTATATATAAAGCCTAGGATGCCAATTCAATCTTGAATTACGACCAGTGAAAATATGTGAAGTCATATGTCACCAAATGACCATCTGTAATGTGGGGAAAATTTGGAGATCCGTAAAGGTCATGGAAACCCACATGATACATCAATCAATTCTAGAAACTACCCATTGATCTCATCTACCTTCACAATTACAAAGATTTCACCCATCCATGTGTCACTTCCGAGCTCTGCTCACTCTAACTTGATGGTGTAAGACTGAAGGGCATTGAGTTAGTGAGCTTGGGGACCAAACAAAAGTATTTATAGCCAAGCTTCCATCAAGCTTCTATTGGCTATGTGTCAAGTGTTCCACAGAACATGGTAGAGATTTGCAGAGGGAGTAATGGACCACTCCATGAGCTCCTGACAAGAAATTAATTAACTGAAGATAGTTTCCGTAATTGAAGGAAATAACTGCAATTGGTTTTTGTAACTTAAGGAAATGATGGCAGATCGTTACCTGTAATAAATCGACGGCTGATGGTTTCCGAATTATTAGCATCCATTGGGAGAGGGAGCTTAACAATCATGACCCTCTGAAAGGGATTTTTTTACAATCATTCTCTCTAGCTTAGAAGATAGATTGAGGTTTTTTGAAGGAGGTTCCTATTTTTTCAACAAAGTAGGGCTCTTCATGTGATTTTGGAAGGAACAATATAATTTGAAGAAGAAAAATTCCTTGGAGCTTGCTTGTCTCCTTTCTCTCCCTAAGGAATATTGGGAGGAGGAAACCCTTAAGGCATGGACAACGACATTCGCAACTTTGTCAAAGTATAGGCTACCAAGTGAGGGACGTACACTTCATATGCATTGAGTTGTGTTTACATGAATATCTCCCAACCTCTTTGATCTTCAATAGATATTTACTATTAGGATAACATTTTGAAGAAATCTCTAGATTATGAACAATTTTTTTAAGATGTTGAAGACGTCATGAATATGAGTATCTTATTAGGTGTTGTCTGATGAATACCAAGGAATCATTTGAAGAAAACATTTCTCACAAAGAGCTACTTTATTCGAGAAAAACACCCCAAAGAAGTATAAATTTGAGTCCCCAAAGTACCTTAAATCTTGACTAGAACCCTATATCTCAAAATATATTCTAGTTCTCTCCTCTGTGAGGCATTCCCCCTTGAAATCTTGAATTCATAAGGAGTTATTTTATGTTTTTATGATTATCATAGTTTGTTTGTCTCAAGTATCTCCTAATAAGTAACTTTTTTCTAATTAAAAATAAAATAAAATTATTAATACTGAAACTTTTAGTGAGGTACTAAATTTTCAAATAATACTAATATGTATTTTTTAATTTTAATGAATAAAAATAATGTGATGCAATGCTATTTTCTATTTTATGGTAAAATAATGTGTTAATTTATTTATATTATTAAAAAAATATTAAATAAGGAATTTATCTAAATTAAATAACATTTAAAAAATCTTTAGTTCCTTATGGGCGTGAAATGATATTAGTTGTTCAATTTTCTGGATGCAAAATGAGAATGAAAGTATTATGTTCTTAATCTATTCCCAATTTCAAATTTAAATCCCCAAATTTACCTTGGGTCCTGCTAGAGGAAAGTGATTCACTTAAAAAGATAAATGGTAGTGGATTGATCGTCCCTAGTTACCAATTCGTCTCAAGAGTAAAATATTTAATTTTAAATATATTTATATTTATAAAATATATAAACAATGATGTGAAAATTAATTTGATATAATATTTAATAGTTTTTATGATGAAATTTCATTAAAAATCATTTAAATGTTTAATGGTATGGTGGAATCGTCCCTATATTGACCATGTCCTCTAAATAAAAAATATTTATTTTAATATATTTATATGTTTAAATATATAAACAAATATGTTGAATTAATTGTATAATTTTAATAGTTTTTATGATGAATTTCATAAGATCTATTAAAATTATTAAATTTAATTATGTTATTTTCCTTCCTTTCATTCATTCATATATATATAGTTTTGTGGAATGTAGTGTTAGGTTATATGTGTTCACCATTCATATTTTCTCTTATCATTTAGGTTACAAACTATATAATAAAGCCTTTCTTTAGATTTTATAATAATATTTGGGAAATTCAATTAATGAAACCTTTTATCAAATCTTATAATATATTTCTAAAAGTAAAATAAAAAAGTTAAATGCAAAATAGATCAAATTTATGTTTAATTTTATTAATTTAGTCAAATTGGCTTTTATAGATTATGATAAATCTAATTGAATCCTAGCCACAATTAACAAATACTAAAGAAATACTTATAGCATAAGGTTGGAAATAAAATATCCATAATGCACTTTGTAGAGACTTAAATCATCAACTCCTAGTTTTACTTGAAATATATAGATAAACATAAACTCTCGATCATTTGTTTATAAGTTTATCCTATAAGTTTCTTCTATATTTTGATAATGAGATGTAGGTATCTAGTTGGAAATTAGACGTAGGAACATTGGACTACTATCTTGATGCCTCTTTGAGAGCATTCACCAAAATCCTATATGAACTTGGAGGATAGGAGAGTAGTCTTTATTTGAGAAAATTTCCCTACATGGAGGCATTTGATGAAGACAAGGTTATGAAATGACCGCACACAATTTTAGGAGTAGGTACTTTTAATGGGAGGTAGCCTCCAAGGAATTAGGTGTTGTTTACATGTTAAATTTGGGTGGGATTTGTATGTAGAGCAATGAAACAATTAAAATATTGTGGAGACACAAACATAGAAAATAATAAAACAAGAGAGACACAAATATATGTGGTTCACTCAATTTGTGCTATGTCCATGGAGAAACATCCAATCATTCCTTCTATATTATCCAACAAACTGAAGGGATACAACCTACAACAAATCGACTGTAACTTCCTCTTCACTCTCACACTATCTCCTCTCTTTTTCTAACACAAAATTATACATAGCCACAATACAATTCCTTCATATAAAATGAGGGTTTCCTTCTACAGAAAAAACCCCTAAATTAACATAACTTCTACTGTCAAATATTCCACCTAATGAATGACCTAGATTGACTACGAAATTATAGTATTTTATAAGGAAATTTTTCTTTCATGGGCGCTACCCCTAAAACCCCACTGCGAGAAACAAAAATAGTGGGGGGAAATCTCCCCCACACCCCCCCATTAGGGATTGGGATCCAAACATGGTTGAAACAATACCTTTGAATCTAGAAGATAATCAGGGTCCGCACCCAACACTTTGGGTCTGAGAGATCCTAAATATGGAATCACATGAAGACCTAAGAGAAATAAATCTAGGGTTCATTTTGAATGAGGATTTGGGTGGGAGATGGTATTCCTAGATAAAACTAGATATGAAAATAATCAAATTCAAAATGCTTAGAGAAGCTCTAGAAATATAAATGTATAAGATTTATGTCAAAGTGAGATTTGTATGGGAGGTTATTCTAAAAAATAGAGTCAAAGCTAAAGAATACGTGTGTAGGGGGTGGGAGGGTCTCCTTAAATAACTATTGAACATGCAGTGGTACATGCCTGAATCCTAGGTTTTAATACATATTGATGAAATTCTTTGCCATATCTTATAATAACAACCATAAATTTAGAGAAGAAAACTGAAACATGAGATAGATGAAAGAAATTAATTATCTTTATTGATTTGGCCAAAAACCTTTTATAGATTTATGATGGGTCCACTCGAACTAACTACCAACTACGAAAAATAGAAAACTATATGCACATAGCACAATGATGGAAATAAAATATAAATAATGCAATGTAAGTACCTCAAAGGTTGAAAGACCCAACTAACTACTTGTGCATGCTACTATAAATCTCAATAAGTTCCCACAAAAGTTAGAAACTACCAATGAGACATGTTCCTTAATGTAAGTTTTTGGTGAATGAACTCTGATATTCCACATCACAATTGGGTAAAGCTCTTTTTGCTAGACACTCTTTGCAGACTTGCAATATTATGGTGTGGCAACAACTCCTCAATATTATTTATATTCCTTAAATAATGAGTACTGCTAAATTTTAAACTTATATAAACCTAAACATTGTGAATAATACCCTAAATCTAATGCAATTATGACCATTTTATTTTTGAGCCCTTATTTTGCAAAATCTCAAAATTCACCAATATCGCATATCAAATTTTAAATATTCATGTAACTTTGTATAATCCTCTCATATTCAATATCGTTTTTTTCCATTATTCCATATCGGACTCACTTTCAATGAATATTTTTTTTGATGCTCGATCCTGAGATACCTTTGACGTAAAATGACTAACATCTCACAATGATTTTTGTTTATGGGATTTGATGTCACCCAATGATTTTTGTTTATGGGATTTGATGTCACCCAGTATCGAGGATATATATATATCAGATGTACGAATATTCAGTAGTTCAATATTAGAGTATCAAATATCAGTTATGTAACATATAAACCTATAACTCAACAAACCTACCAATAGTCTAATATCACATCACTGATTGCCACACTAGATTCCTTGCTAATGTGTTGTTATTACACGTGGATTTGTTGACATGTCATGTGGCACGTGTCACTTGATTTCCAAATTTTTGGATACTTGTAACCATTATTTCCACTTGACACATGGCATTAACACATTACGCTGATCCACATCATACCATGTCATTCGACTTATATTGGATATCAATGTTTTGCATTTAAATTCCATGGTAAAAGAAATCATTGATATTTGATATCACCTTATTTAATTATGAATAGTGTTAATTAGTTTTAATTTAATTAATGTTATGATTAGTGAAGAGAATTAGTAATCATTTTTCCCTTTGTAATTACATGTTTTCTAGTGTTTAAGTTTTTTAAGGTTTTCACAAATAACGTGATATTATATGTCACTTACTTTTTGATGAGCCTCGGTATTGCAACAAGAATGCTACAACCCCCAAGGCTATCGACTTTAATTATCAACTCGGGGTTCGTACAAACTTAAGAGGTATTGACACTATATGTGCGACATACAATGTCCTTCCTTTGATGTCATGATGTAGTAGAGTGCATGTACTGAAGCCTAATCCTAAACAAATTGTAGCAAATGAAATGTTCAGAATGGAACCTTAACCTATTGCAAAAAAGAATGTACAAGGAAAGAAACCTCTTCTAATTGCATAAAGATCATGAACTAAATGTAAAATAAACCTAGCTTAACCTTATTTATCACATGTGATGATTTAAACTAACTAAGCATGAAATTTGATCTAGAGAGTACTAACTACAATGTGCATGTGTAAATATAAAAGAACTCATTTTTTAAAATCTTTGTGCTTTATGAATGCAAATGATAAATTTTCTTTTATCTTTGGCAGGAGAGACAAGTGTGGAGCGATAGGGTTAAAATGGTCTTGATGGCATGGAGGTCAAGTAGAGGCCTAATACTAGCTTCAATGATAATTTTTCTCAATTCGGGCTCAAACTAAGCTTTCCTACATGATGCTACAATGATTTCCTACAGGAAGCTACAGTGATTTCCTATAGGATCCCCTGATTTACTATAGGATGTTACAAATTTACCATACGAAATTAGAATTCATAGAATGACAAAAAAAATCAAATCCAATTTGGATGGGACAATTTTTTTAATTGACTAAGATGTCTTAGGTCCCCATTCCAAGTGGAATCACTCAAAAATACCTTTGTTATCCCATACTAAAAAATAGAAAAACATTACTAGTTGAAAATCTAGAAATTCGAGAACTAGTGAGCTAGTAAATCTAAAACATTCCTAACCTAGTCCAGTGCAAATGCAGTGGGGTAATTTTTGTTATGAACTAGAATTTTTTTGTGATCTAATTCAATTTGAACCAACTCAATTTAAGCTCATTATCATGCTCTAAAAAATAGCGGAAATTTATTGTTCTTTACCACAAAGGAGTTCCAAAAATCTAGATTTGGGAATAAGAAAGTTAATCCAAGTAGCTCAATGATTACTATGACTTTCGAAAGATTTTCAAAGGATGAAATGATGCTTGTGATTGTGCAAAAGAACTTACATTAACCATTTAACTCAATCTTACAACAAGAAATCATTATTACTAAATGCAGAAGTAGAAATAAATAAAAATAAGAGATGCATGTGAATAAGAAGTGAAAAGAAGGAAAGAAAATGATACAAAAGGGTTCTGAGGCTCCTGGGATGGCCAAGCCCAAGGAAAATCAGAGACCTATGCAGGAGAACAAGATTTATAAGCTGAACATGACACTAATCTTCATTATTTTCATCAATACAATTACATCCTTGAAAGAAAATAGAATGGAGCTATAAAAATACAAGCTCTCTCCACAATAACATTATTGAAAATATCTCCCTAGAGGCAAATTCAACTTGGTACTTATACAAAATGATTAGAAATCATTCCCCATGAATGGAGGAAGTTTTCCCCACCAAAATCCCTTGGTTAGTGGATTTGGTCCCCAATACTAGGAATCTGCATTAAATGGTAAGGAACACATTCCTAGATTTTCCACAGTCACAGCCCTAGATTGATCATGCCACAGTCCTGATCAGGGAGTTGGGCCCACTCTCCTGACTAGGTGTTGTTGGAATAGATGTGTGCATAGGTTTATTTCGGTTGAGTTATTTATTGTTGTGAATGATTATTAGTGTGTTCATGTGAGTCTTAACTTCTTGTTACTCTTATTGTTGTTACGGTTATTGCTTGATGTTACACATTGTTAAGTTTATAATTCAATGTTCAATGCTGGGAACTGTGGCCTGCATATACTTTGCATGATAACCTTGAAACAACGCATAGAGCCTTGGGTTGAAAATTAATGTGGAATTCAATGAATTGCATGATTTATATCTGAACACCAACATTTTGGCATCGTTGTCGGGGAGGCTATCGAAGGTGCAAAAGTACAACCAATATTGACCATAGGACTGATCTCTCGTCTTGGGAAGTGAGTTTTCACCCTGCTCCAAGTCCTGAGCATTAGATAGTTTCGGTTGCTTTAATTTCTTGTTTTTTTAGGACCACTCTCTCATCCTGGGGAGGGAATTTTTTCACCTTGCTTCAGGTCCCGAGCATTAGATTGTCTTGATTTCTTTTCCATAGGAACCACTCTCTCATCTTGGGAAGGGAAGTTTTTATTTCACCTTGTTTCAGGTCCTGAGATTAGATTTTATGATTGGTCTATTTTCTTCTTTTTGGGGCCACTCTGTCATCCTAGCGAGGGAATTTCTCACCCTTCTCCAGATCCTTAGCTTTCGATTTTCTTGAATATTGTCCTTTTATTTTCTAATTGCATGAACAGAGATACTAATAAAAGAGGCAGAGGAAGAGCCCCGAAAAGAAGATTGGAGATATCTAGGCAGAAAAACCTACATCCAAGAGATCATTTCAAGAGTCGAGTTAGGAGCATCATCGTGAGATGTTGTTAGGGTGATATCCCACACAATATCTGGAGGGAAATCAGTTTCACAACTAGAACCCCCTCCCCTCCCCCCCGCCCCCCCCCCCCACATCAATAACAAGAGTGCAATTCGGGGAAGAAGAAGTAGCAAGTAGAGGACCTGAGGAAATGCATATTGTAAGTTCAGAGGAAGAATATTTGAGGGAATTATTTTCACCATTTCATCAGGGAAGTGTTGTTAAACAAATTCAACCACATTTTATAGAGCAACCAGATCCAGAACCTGTTGAGATTCCATGTGAATATTGGAAGATATGCATGGCTCCTGCAACTTCTTCGATCGAATTCCCAATTGGAGATATCATAGGTGATGCACCTATGAAGCCTATTCCTTTGACAACATTACCTAATTTCCATGGTCTTTATTTTGAGGATTCGGGAACATTCCTTTTTGAATTCGACGTTGTCTTTTGGGGGTACGATTATGTTTCTGATGCTTAGAAATTGAATATATTCCTCGCTACTTTGGAGGGAACAACTTTGAGATGATTTATGGCTTTAGGGGGAAAATCTATTACTACATGGGACGTTATGAAGACGATTTTCCTTGAAAAATATAAAGACTACTGTAAATCCCAAGTGTGAAGGAAGAAATCTTTAAGATTATGCAAAAAAAAGGATGAGAACATGGAGGAATTTGTGGAACATTTTCAATATAGTTTGTAGAGATCAGTCCATCGTGATATAGATAAGAATATCTTGGAGATAATTTGTCTTCAGGCACTGAGGGAGGAATATTTGGAACTATTGAATGTAGTAGGAAAAGGAGATATATCAAAAGAAGAATTTGATACCATCTGCGAATTGTGCATCAAGTGTTTACGTGGAGCTGCGAGACATAGGCAGGGGATCTGAACTCTCAAGACATCCAGTAGTGGAGTTACAAAAGAAAAAATTGGGAGCTCTCTAAATAACATGAGAGCTGACATTTTGAGCACACTGTCATCACAACTAGATGTCTTTACAGGTGAAACAGAAGAAGATGGAAGCAAAGAAGGCTATGTCCATTTTCTGCCCTAAATGCATGAAGAAGCACCTGCTAAAGGAATGCCCACTAAATTCCATCGAGACTTGTGTGATATGTGAAAAAAGTCATTCCATTGGCACTTGTCTATCTCTTCCTAGGCGAAAGGCAATTTTTCAAGGAAACCATATTTCATGAGATCAAGGAAACCATGGAAACCACATCCACAGAACATGAATAAAGGTATACCTCAAGACCCTTCTCAGTATTTTAATAATTTGAATTTTGAGCCTCAGTCTATACCTTTTTCACCTTCATGGACGCAATCTTATGAATACTCAATGCCCTGGCAGCCATGGTACCCTCAATCTGGTCCAAACCCTTCATGGTCCCAAAATTTGAGTGGACCGACCCCTCCTTCAAGACAATTATCCCAATCTATACCATAGCAACAACTAAAACTGCCTTCTAATGCGCCCACTAGTAATCTTCCTCTTCATCCATAACCGCATGTTCAATCCAATCCAAATCCAAACAATAAAGGGGATCAATAGTTTGAGACACTCAACCTCCCTGCATATAGTATTGCGACAATGGAATGTAACGAATTAAATATTCGATACAGTTGGGTGGTGAATACTCATACTTCACCAATAATTGTTGAACATATAGATGATGAAGTCTTAGAACCAGAACCTAGAGATTCTACTAGAACAACTTTGGATGAGTCAATACAAATTCCTATGAAACAACGAACCCCTTCACAAACAATTGTTACTAGAGAATGTCAGACTGGTCCACCTCATCTTGAGAGATTATCCTTGAGCAAACAAAGTCCTCGTCCTAAATTTGACTTTTTAGGGGAGTTGCATAATTTATTTGTCAGAATACCATTACTTTAGGCTATGAAGGATGTACCGATTTATGGCAAAACAATTAAAGAATATTTCTCTAAGAAACTTGGTAGAAAACCAAAGGATCTACTCATCATTCACAATATGGAAAAACTATCAGACTTAATGTTGGGGAAGCCTATACTCGTTAAATACGAGCATCTATGGAACCTGAATATAACAGTACAGATTAATGGGGTTGATATACCAAATGTATTGGTAGATTTTGGGGAAACAATTAACGGCATAACCTCTGTAACTCTGATTACCTTGATTTTATGAAACCTTAAACCAACTCCCACCACCCTAGAATTGGCTTATCAGTCTACTATAAAACCGATAGGCAAGCTAGAAGATATAACTATTTCAGTAGACTCATGGCAATACCCTTTTGACCTTTTGGTTTTAC
This sequence comes from Pinus taeda, assembly GCA_000404065.3. Lineage (NCBI taxonomy): Eukaryota > Viridiplantae > Streptophyta > Pinopsida > Pinales > Pinaceae > Pinus > Pinus taeda. Next base: position 43,664 of record APFE031210412.1, on the reverse strand, counting down.
ATACCCAATCCCCAATCGGTGGACATCCTTTGATTTTAGGAAGACCTTGGCTTGCGACAACATATGCTTACATTGGGTGTTGGTATGAAAATATGGTAATATCCAATGGGGAAGTTACAAAGAATCTTATCTTCTACCCCCCTGCAGAACCGCGTTTGTCAGATAAAATGGGATTTTCCTTGATACAAAAATATCTACCTATGAAAGAGCTTGAACATGGGAATGAAGAAGTTATACCTATCCTTACCATCAGTAAGGCTCTATTTTTTAACAATGAAACAAAGGATGATGCCATTAGCACCTTTCACAACAATCCCAACTCCATTTCTGATTCAACCTGCCAACTATTTGAATCTGTCATGAATTGCAATGTTCAGGAAGATATTGAACTAGAAACCGAAGTTGGAAATATTCCTGTAATTGTACCCCATGATCGTATTCTTGTAGAAATTGAACCAAGGAAAATGTTGAATATTAATCCTAACCTTTCACCCTCCCAAACTGAATAGTTACTGAAGGTCCTTCAGGAACTTAAAGAAGCCCTTGCTTGGGAGTATACATATATGAAAGGCATCCCTAGTGATTTATGTACTCATCACATATACATTAAAGAATAATGTTGACCTGTTAGGAAGCCACAGAGAAGAATGAATCTCGCCTTATTTTTTTTTATCAAAGATGAATTACAAAAGCTATTAGATGTGAGTTTTATTTATCTGATGTCAGACAGTCAATGCGTTTCCCCGCTGGTCATTGCTCCCAAGAAGAATGGAAAGTGGTGGATTTGTGTTGATTACAGGGAATTAAATAAAGTAACTCTAAAAGACCATTTTCCCTTAACCTTTATTGACCAGGTCCTTGACACATTAGTCGGAAAGAAGTTTTTTCTCCTTTCTGGATGGATTCAACGGATACAAGTAAACACAAATAGATCCCAAGGATCAAGATAAAACTACCTTCACATGCCCTTGGGGAAACTTTGCCTACCGAGTCCTTCCATTTTGTATCTGTAACGCACCCACTACCTTTCAAAGCGAAATATTAGGAATTTTTTTCAATCTAGTCAATGATAATGTTGAAATCTACATGGATGATATCACCCCATATGGGGATTCTTTCGCAGAAGCCATGGAAAAATTAGAGAAAGTACTTAAAATATGTAAGCAAACACATGTTTCTCTTAGTACAGTGAAATGCCATATGATGATGAAAGAAGGAATAATGTTGGGACACTTTCTTTTAGCTACAGGCATTCAGGTTGATCTTGCTGAGGTAGAGGTAATATTGAATTTTCCTACACTAAAGACACTAACACAGGTACATAGCCTTATCAGTTATGCTGGCTATTATAGACGTTTTATAGAAAATTTCTCTAAGATATCATTCCCAATTTTCAATTGTTACCTAAAGATGCAGAGTTTGTGTGGACAGATGAATGTGAAGCAGCCTTTGTGGAAATCAAAGAACTTGTTTTTAAAGCTCCAATATTACATGGTCCTAACTAGAAGTTCCCATTTCATATCTCTACAGATGCTTTTGAAACAAAAGTAGGGGCAACCCTGGGACAATAAGAGGAAAAGAAACCATACACGATCTATTATGTCAGTAAGAACTTGACTCCTATTGAATTGAAATATACGGTAACTGAAAAGGAGTTCTTGGTTGTTATTTATGCTATTAATAAATTTCAACATTACATTACAGGGTATCCTACTTTCATGCACACTTATCATACATCTATCAGGTATCTAATGAATAAACCAATAACCCCTAGTCGTATTACAAGATTGTTACTGTTAATTCAAGAATTTGATATTATTATTGTAGATAAGCTAAGGAAAGATATTGTAGTTGCATATTTCCTCTCTAGGATGGGTACTAATGATGAAGGTACACTTGTAGAGGATAGTTTTCCAGATGAACATCTCTTTGTAATTTCCACTCACACTCTGTGGTGTGCAGATATTGCTAACTATTTTACTACAAGAAAAGTGCCTCAACACCTACCATATAGAGAATAATGAAATATTATCCATCATAGTGCCCGCTATTCATGGATAGAGGGATATCTCTTTTATACAGGACTTGACAAACAAATATGGTGCTACATAAGTGAGGATGACATTTATGATGTCTTGAAAGTCACTCATGATGGCCCATATGGGGGACATTTTGTAGATAAGCAGACAGGTCATAAGGTGTTACAAATGGGGTACTATTGGCCTTCTATTTTTCATGATGCAAGGAAATATGTTTGAGGGTGTTGTAGTTGCCAAAAGATGGGTCAGCCTGGTTGGGCAGATGATATGTTGTTACAACCCCAACTAGCTCTTGAGCCCTTTGAAAAATGGGTTATTGATTTCGTTGGTTGTTCAATCCGCCTTTACATCATAAAGTTCGCATTATGGTTTTCACATATTACATGAAAATGTTGGTAGAGGCCAAGGCTATTGTGAAAGTAACATAACAAGTTGTCTTGGAATTTTTATTTGAATAATTTTTTTCTTGGTACGGAGCTCCTAGAGAGATAGTTTCAGATGGAGGGGCGCAATTTACATCACATCTAATAGCAGGACTTATGAAGAAGTATGGAATCAAGCATAGGGTAACATATCCATATCATCCTCAAGCAAATGATCAAGTCGAGAGCACAAAAAAGGTCTTGGAGAATATTATCACAAAAACTGTAGTGAACCATCACCAAAATTGGGGTGAAAAGCTTCCTCAAGCACTATGCCCGTATAGAACAACATGGCAGAACACAACAAGATTTTCGCCATATGAGTTTGTCTATGGGAAATATCCTTTGTGTCTGGTGGAATTCAAAATTAAAATGCTCAGGAAAACCTTTGAAGTAGGTTTGGATCTTTCAGAAGCCTAGAAACATCGACTAGAATAATTAAATGAGTTGGATGAAATTCGTTTGGTAGTTGTCCAGAATACTACTACAATTCAACAACAACAAGCTAATGGCATGACAAATTTATTAAGAAAAAGGTGTATCAAAGAGGAGATTGGGCATTTCTCTATCACCGTCCAGCTTCTAAAGACTCCTTTATTAAACATTTCTCTGATAATTCTGGTTTTGAGGTTATTAATGCAGAGAACTATTCCTCTGCAACCTCTAATATATATATATATATATATATATATATATATATATATATATATATATAATATATATATATATATATATATATTATATATATAAAATAAAATGTTGTTACTACTATATCATTATTTTTCTTGCAGGTACTTCACTGGTGTTGTTACTCCTCTAGTGTTGGTACTCCTTTGGTGTTGTTACTCCATGACGATTCCATCTAAGTACTCCGTTGGTGCTTTTACTCCTTCTGTGTCGTTTCTCCTCCTGTGTTGTTACTCCATGGCGATTCAGTCTAAGTACTCCGCTGGTATTGTTACTCCTCCAGTGTTGTTACTACTCTGGTGTTGTTACTCCTTCGATGCTGTTATTCTGTGGCAATTGCATCTAAGTAATCCGCTAGCATTGTTACTCCTCCGGTGTTGTTACTTTGTTCGTGGTGATTCCGGCTAAGTGTTGAATCGATGTTGTTACTTCTCGGATGATGTTACTCCCCCCGATGTTGTTACTTCTCGGGTGTTGTTACTCCCCCTAATGTTACTCCTCCGCTGTTGTTACTCTATCAAAGTAAATCTCCAGGTATGTCCTCGATCAAATTTGTGACTTGTCAATATCACCATTGACCCTATACGAGTGCATCCACTCCATGACCCCCTCCATACTTCACATAGTTACCCATACACATTGGGACTTGAAATAAGTATGATTGTATTAATGGACAGTTCTTTCCAATGCTATGAAATAATTACCATAATTTCCACTCATTATTACCATAACCTGTCATGGATTTTTCCATATTCCACTATTACCTTCTTGGATTTCACTATCACCGCACCCCGTTGCCACCACAACTCTATCACCGCAAATTCACATGTCAAGACTCTTCCTCAATGGTCTTGTTTTTACTCCAAATTGCTGCTACTAAGCAACTGCAGAATGGGTGGGCAAGCCGTTAGGCACGAGCCAGAAAATAAAGTGCAAGTTCGACGCAATCCAGATGTATGGCAAGTATTTTTAGATGCATGATGGCATGTGTATTTTGAGAGGCTCCAGGGATTTGACGAAGCTATCATAGTGAAATTTGCATTAAACTTGGATGGAAATCATTCTAGAGTTCATTAGATGGATATTTCCATCATATAGGAAGTTTTTTCGATTGTCAGTGGGTTTCTAGAAGGAGGGACGAAATGGTTTTCTTGGAAATCTCCTTTGGCAGAGTTCCCAGAATTATTTTTGCATGCTGGAGAAACAGTGGTCTAGAAGGGTAGGGGGTATGATCGAAAGTATTTGACTCACCCATGGGCCGAGGTTGCATACTTTTTCATGAGGTATATTACTTGAGAAATTCAGTTTGCTACCCTATTTAAATATCATTTCAAGCTTATTGCATGGGTTCAGTTCCAGCATGCGCAAGTTCATTGTTTAGATATGCCATATTTCCTATGAAATAGTCTTAATTAATGACACAGTCTGCTCGTCGGTCTCAGCAAGCATTAGCAGTCCTTGCAAATCATGGGTTGGTCATACTATTGGTGGTGCATGCTCTGTCTCAAACTTTTGTGGCTTGGCCACAATTCACTGAGCTAGTAGAGGAACAACTTGCATCTATGATCCCTGCAAAGGAGGACGAGGAAGAATTAGTGGTAGAAGAAGAGGCCGCAGAAAATGTTGTTCCATAAGAACCAATGCCTCCTGTTGGTTCAATGGAAGTAGAAGAAATGGAGACATAAGAGAATATAATCGATGTTGCTCCACAAGAACTAGCGTCGACTGCTAATTTGAGGGTAGAATCACCACCCTTGGATGAAATTGCAGGTGGTGCTGACACACAAGAAGCAACATCGCCTTCCCAAGAAATTGAGGAACCCTTGGATGAAGTTGTAGGTAGTGCTAATACACAAGAACCAACATCACCTGCTCAAGTGAATAAGGAACCCTGGAAGGAACAGGGGTCGTAGTTGACACTGCTCCACAAGAACCAATGTTGACCACTGAGTATGAGGAAAAATTGGAAGAAGCATAGGTAGAAAAGGAAAAACGGTACACATACCAACTAATGAACACAAGGGAAGGAGAAGGAGGGCATGAGGCAGCAGACACTGAGAGAATGGAAATTGAAGAAAATATTCGTCATTCTCCACTTCTTGCATCTTTTCCAAGAGAGGCAAGGAAATTTCATTTCGCTAGAAACCTGGTGAAAGAAAAATCCCACCCCCCGATCTTGAAATTTGTCGGGACAGTTACAGTCACCATTGTCGACATTGTTACACAAGAACCAATGTCAACTGGTGAACAAATTGGACAAATTCAGGGATTGGTGGTCAGCACTGCCACACAAGAACCAGTGCCAACTGAAGGATAAACTACAAAAATTGTGGCTGATACTGTCTCCACATGGCCATTAGAGGAGAAAATTGCTGTTGAAACTAACCCGCAAGGGCTAGAAACAATTTTCGAATAGATGGAAGAGGATGGTCGGGCAGCAGAGTAGTAGCAAGAAAAGGGTGTCAATGACACTACCCCACAAAGGATTGCAATGACTCCAAAGCCACCAAGGGAAGATGTGGAGGTCCCGAGACGTGAAGGAGGAGATGTTGGGGCTAATCCCTGAGTTGAGGAACAAATAGAGGAAATTAGGATAAGGCGAGAGCCAATTGATGAATTTATTGACATCAATCCACCAAACTCTACACTAGTTATGAGACTGGTGGAGGAGGTAGTTGTCATAAAAGAATTTATTGAACAAAGTGAAAAAAGAAGGCCTCCTCTTAAGGAAAGGTACCAACCACAGTTCAGAGAAAACATGTAGCTAAAAATGGAAATCATCAAGCTAAGGAAATAGGTACTAGGCTTATGGAGAAAAATCAGGAGGCACAAGAAGAATGTTGCAAAACCTGGGGCTGAAACCATTTCAAGAGAAACACATATCGAAGATGGGCCCACAACTTCAGTGGCTATATAAACTGAGTTGTTTTCACATTTGTTCGAGTCACGAGAAATTTTGTTGACTGCAGAGATTTAGAAATGGCAGGTTGTTGCATCTTGCCTTCAATGGGGGACCATTCCTTTGGAAGCCCACTGGGAAGGGGTGAGGGGAATTCTTGAGCAAGCCATGAAAATAATTATTGATTACATGGACCAGATAGAGAAAGAGAAACAAAAGCAGGAGAAGTAGGAGAAGAAAATTGAGGAACTAGAAGAGCAAGTGCAACTATTGAAGGCTGACAAGGAAGAAATGTTCACTCTGCTACAACAAGGAATGGCTTGCCGCCCTCCTGCTCACAACTATGCTCTATTCCTCCATGAACAATATTTATTCTTTTGTTTAGAAAGAATTCATTAGGAAATCAACCATGTAGTAAAAGACCCGATACAGTTTTTGCATATCTTAAGGAGTAAGAATACCCTGAACTAGCACCTGATGTGTGAACTCTATATGCATGATTACTTTATGGGTGATGATCAATCATTCAACCCAGTGCCATACATAGGGGATATTCGGTTATGATCCTTTACCTCCTACACTGTTAATCAAGTTAAGTGGAAGAAGACCTTTGACACATTCGAAGGGAACCAAGAAAACATACCACTTGTCCTTCAGATGGAGCATTGCTAGTTTGTGAACATCTGTAATAGATACCATATCTTCTTGGAGATCGAAGGATGAAAAGGACAAATGTTGGCAACCTAGAAATGGTGTGCTGACATGTGCACAAAGAATTTTTTACTTGTTAGGAGGATGCTCGAGACAACTGTCAGAAACGATGGATGTTATCATCGTCAGCTGTCAGGACACATGAAACTTTTGGGGCCACCGACTTTGCTTGGGCTTTAGACAAAGTATCTATGTATATTGCATGCATACAACATTGTGAGACTTGATGGATTGGTTCGAGGTACCAGTTCCATCAGCTGATCAGTATACCCCAGCTTACGTGGTAGACGAGGATTGGTGGAAGGATGTCCTCAGGATAGATAGATATAAGCTTCTGGGAATATAAATGGCTGCAAAATATGATCTCGCATAGCTTCATGATGATCAGAACAACTCCAACCCAGATTTGTGCAGGCGACAAACTGCATGAGGACATGCATAAAAACTAATTGGCGGGAGGTGTTGGTGGCTGAATTTGCATATTTTTACCCACCTTTTTACCCTATTTCATGTATCCATTTTACACCATTGTTGGTCAATTTATATTCTGAATCTCACAATTATATCACTTGTCATGTCTTTATGAATCATTAATCAATGACGCATAGTCATAGGGGATTATTTCCTAAGCGACTTGCTAATTCGATTGTTCTTGCATATTTGGAGGAAGAATAACTAGGACCATGGTTTAATGAATGGTGACCATCGAGTTGTCAACACTATCCTGGGACATTAACTATAATGGTGGATCAACCTCTCAATCAATGCACTGCTTTTTTTATACTCTATTTTACTTTGGAAACCACTATGTAATTTTAGGTAGATAGTTGTCGTAATTCTAGGAGTTGTTAGTGTTAACAATTTGTATAAGTAGAGTTACAGGGTTGTGAAAGCTAGCCGTTATGATCACAGGAGAATTACTGTAACTTTGAGTCTGTAACATCATAATTTGTAATGTCCTTTTGATTAATGAAATTCTGATGTTCTGAGTATTTCGTGACTTCTTGATCTCGCCACAACCCTGATCAGGGAGTTGGGCCCACTCTCCTGACCACGTGCTGCTAGAATAGATGTGTGCAGAGGTTTATTTCAATTGATTTATTTATTGCTGTGAATGATTATCAATGTGTTATTGTGAGTCTTAATTTGTTGTTACTCTTATTGTTGTTGCAGTTATTGCTTGATGTTACACATTGTTAAGTTTATAATTGAATGTTCAATGCTAGGTAGGGAAACTGTGGCCTGCATATACTTTGCATGCTAACCTTGAAATAACATATAGAGCCTGGGTTGACAATTAATGTGGAATTGGGTGAATTGCATGATTCATATCTGAACACCAACCTCTGTCGCACACACAATCCCCTAGTCCCTCATTAGGGTTGTGTGGCATCACATTTTTTCTCCCTTAAATCTTGATTAAGGATAAGTGGATACCACTCTGTCACATATCTTATTGAAATATACTACTCAATCATAAAATTTGTTTATTTCTTTCATCGAGATATTTTGTCAAACACTTTGTATGCTATCAATTTTGAAACCTTTTAGGGATTTCTACAAAATAATTTCATGCAACTTTGGGAGCATTGAGGAGACCCAAATTCCTCGTGGAATATCTTATAAGTTATAGTAATCCAATATTTGAAACTTGTACCACAATTTTTGTAAGATACCTTATTTGTCTCCTCATAGTTTTAGGGTTTGGAACATCTCAAAGATATATTTATAGAAAGAATGCCAATTTGACCTATTTTAAGCATGTATTTAGGAGCATTCAAAAAGGCCAACTTCCTAAGATCATATCTCCTAAAATATAGTGAACCAAGATTAAAAAAGTGACCCATATGTTCAACAAGATTTCCCCTCAATATGGTCCAAGTTTTAGTGTCTAAAACCTTTGAGAAAAAAGCTTATATAAAAAATACTAAGAGTACCTGTTTAAAGTAACATTGAAGAAGCCTGACTTCCATAGATCATAAATAATAAAATATAGCAAACCAATCTCTAAAAATTGAACTGTATGTTCAACATAATTTCCTCTAAATATGGCCCAAGTTTCCTCATTTGGAACCTCCCATAAAAAATGTTATGACAAAAATTCCAAGATGACTTGTTTACCCCATAAATCACATTTTGGCTTCCACCTTTAAATTCCAAGAATGACCCGGAACTCTTTCTCAACGTATTTAGATCATAGAATAAATTTAGTAGCTATGTCCAGTAGAGGAAATTAAAGAAGATCTAGCATGCAATTTATAGGGAAGGAAAACAATTACCAAAATTATCATGCATTTCCAATGCATCCCAATTCATTTAAATTCCACAACCAAGAGAATTCAAACCCATTGCACTTATTTGGTTTCAAACTTCTATCATAACTAGCACCAAGGTCAATAAAATTAAATGATATAGCAACAAGAAATAATCATGCATGTCATTAAACCATCTATTCCAAAAATATCAATAACAAAAAAATAAATATTTATCTATTGTAGCAAAAAAAATACAAAAAACTAAAGTAGGGTGAGACATGTTTCACCCCACCATAGGCTTAGCTATGCTACAATTTTTTTCACGGCTAGCCACTCCTATTCCATATCTTGATGCCTTGAGGAGAACTTAACTTAAGGTATTTCACAGACAGATTCAAACCATATTTTAACGTCATAAGTGAAGGTCATTCTCCTTCACACACAAAGAGGAAAACTCAATGATCAACTTTTCCATCTTTGACAAGGATCACATTAAAAAAAACATGCATGTACGAAAAACACAAGGGAGTCCTTTGATTTCTGCAGTCCCTCAACCCTCCCCTCTTTAATTCTATATGTGTCACATTCGTATTCCTCATAGCCATATATTCCAAAGAAAAAGTGTTGCAAAACATTCATTTCTAATCACATAAGTTGTCACTTAAAACTCTTAACTAGTCATAAGGTATGGACTTCTCTGTGTTCTATGATTAATCATTTTTCCAATTCAATTTTTCTGAGTGAGAGAGAGATATGTATGCGAGAGTAATAAAAGAGAGAAAAACTAGAAACTTAAGAACCAAGAAGAAGAACCCCTTGATTGCTCCTCCCTCTTATTTTTTATAATCACATCTTGACCCTTCATCTTTCCAATCTTTCATATTCTTGGGAAGACTAACCATCACATCTAAGGGAAATATTCACCCAAGGTATATTTTTCCTCTTTAGTCAAGTTTCCCCCATCCATAAGGCATCAAACTCTGTTAGTTTTCCCCTTTATTCAACTCTAGCAATTTTATTAATAAAATAAATCATTACATCATATAATAGTTTTTGTCACTATAACATTAATGTTGGCACCCCAAGATTATATGTTCTTAATTACATTACAAAATTTAGGGTAATGAAAGGGGTGTCATACCTATCAAGGAGAGAAACACCTTCAATGGCAACCAAGATTACAGACAAGTGAGGATTGCCATCCCAAATGAATATAGATTTAATTTGAGAAAAAGAATACTTTGCCACTATTGATTAAAAAGAAAATTAGTAACCAGAATAATGATCTAAGATAGGGATTTTTGATGTGTTCCTGTAATCTTATTTAAATGAATATTAATATGTGTTCTCAATTAATTACTTTAGATATAGGTGGAAATTTTTTAATATAATTTTTTTTAATAATAATTCAATTTAATATATTATTTTAAAAATATAAATATATATATTTTTTAATTGTAAATTTTATTATATAAAATATTAAAAATGATATGCGATGAATATTTGATAATATATTAAAAATTATTAAAAATTATATGTCATGGATATTTGATAATATATTAAAATTGATTGTTATGATTCCAGAATGATGTAATTTTTTCAGAGAAGACAAAGTTACCTCATTTATATATACACAAAATGAGTTAAGGCATTGTGTACACTATCATAAATACATCAACAATATAAATATACAAGCATATACACAAAATTATCTCATATCAATAATATGCACAGTGATGTTAATGAAGGGCTAATATGCACAGTGATGTTAATGAAGGGCTAGTGATAATACTGATAGAAGTCTATTTCATTATGTTCTCATATCAACCAAATACCAGTCTGATATAACGTATTGTGTAAGTTTTGCATAACGTTATTGTGTAAGTTTTGCATAATGATTCTAAATTTATTAAAATTTTAACATTTCTTTTTAATTTTGAATTTTAAAATATAATTTAGATATATAATTTTAATTTTCAAAGAATAATTTTGATAAAAATATATATTAATTTATATTATTTATTTTTTTAATTAAAATTTCATCATATAATTTTGTTTTGATTTTTTTTATTATTCCAAAAAAATTATTTTTAATAAGTAATATTAAATTTAATACCTTTGAAAAACCAATAATGCATACCTCCCCCAACAAAGTAAGACTCCTAGATTTAAACAACTCTTCACTTTTCAATCTTTCAAGCTTCACCCTAGCCACGTTCTATCACACTTGCCTCTCCCGCCAATGGTTTTCAACATTATCAATCTACCTTCATAGCAACTTCCCACCCCAAAATCCTGCTACATAAAGCATCACAAATTGATACATGGAATCTTTTACTGACTTTATATAAAAGTTAGGGGCCGAAGGGGAAACCACGTGCAAGTCAAACATGACAGCAAAGTGCCTCCATCATAAAGTGGGTGCCAACTTGGATCTCACCAACCTATCTGTCCTTATCTTCGGACATAGAATTTTGACTACTCATGGCGGCATCGCACGTTGACTGAAACGCGTTTTTCTGCAACATTTGGTGTGTATAGATATAAACATGTAAACCTTTCATTCACACAATCATTCCAAATTGCCTGCCTTCACTTTGCTTCTTATGTCACCTCATCCATTTCTGTTTGCATATTTTATCCACAATCAGATTAAATTGAGCTGCGTACTTGCTTTCTTTCGAGTCTGTGCGTTTTCGCATTCAATCTTCCATTACCCGGCGTTTATCAATCAATAGCAACAATGACAGTCAAAATGGCTCAGGTGCCGAGTTGTCTGCTTGTTTTGGTAATCGGTGTGGCAACCATAGTGTCCTGCATGTGTGTGAGAGTGGAAGAGGGAACCGAAGTTGGCTTCTATTCCAAGACGTGTCCCAAAGCCGAGGATATCGTTAGATCCACCGTAGAAGACCATGTAAAGGCCGACCTAGGGCTTGCTCCCGGACTTCTCAGGCTTCACTTCCACGACTGCTTTGTTCAGGTCAATTTACATTTTTTCTTCTTTTACAATTTAGAAATAGTGTCTAGAGATACATAATCTCGCAAAAGATTGGAACAAGAAACTTATTCTTCTTGAACCATCTTTTAACGATGCACAATTCTCACTCATTCTCGGAATGATTACTGAAAACGATTGCTTCTGGTTCTTCGCCTTCATCTCATTGCAGGGTTGCGATGGATCTGTACTGATCAGTGGCTCGTCTGCGGAGAGAAGTGCACCTCCAAATCTTGGATTGAGAGGATTCGAAGTCATTGACGACGCGAAGACAAAAGTTGAAGCAGAATCCCCAGAGTTGTTTCATGTGCTGATATACTCGCCATTGCAGCACGCGATGCAGTAGTACTGGTAACTGTCATATTTCTCATTTGTGTTTGCATTCCTGAAATATATTACTATCCAAAGAGTACTGATTTGACTGGTGATATACAGGCGAATGGACCGAGCTGGGCCGTGGCAACAGGCAGGAGAGACGGATTGATTTCATCTTCCTCAGAGGTTACCAGCAATCTCCCGTCACCGTTAGAATCTGTGAGCGTGCAGAAGCAGAAATTTGCAGACAAAGGACTCACCACCGAAGATCTAGTCACTCTCGTGGGTGAGTGCAAAGTTCTTGTTAACAAATCTGCATGTTAGTAATGAAACCAATGGATATTAATGCAATCCCATTTCATAGTGAGCTGATTATATTTATTGTTTCTTCATTTACCATACCATCGGGCAGACGCACCGCCAGTTTATTAGGTATCGGTTCTACAACTTCACATCAACCGGGAACGCGGACCCCACAATAAACTCGGCGAATCTGCCTCAACTTCAATCCATCTGCCCCGTCGACGGTGATGGCACCAAGGCAGTGGCGCTGGATAAGGGAAGTGAAACTAATTTCGATGCGTCGATTTTCAAGAATATAAGAGACGGGAATGGCGTGCTGGAATGGGATCAGAGACTTTGTTCCGATGAGTCAACGAAGATGTACGTGCAGAGGTACGCGGGCAGCATCAGGGGGCTGTTGGGATTCCGGTTCGACGTTGCTTTCGCGAAGGCGTTGCAGAAAATGAGCAACATTGGGGTTAAGACCGGAACGCAAGGAGAAGTCAGAAAAGTCTGCTCTGCATTCAACTCGTAAGGTTAAAACGGGGAGAGCCTCCCAGTATTCACTAGGAGCATAGAGCATTATGACATTCCTATATCACATGCACCCAATTAAAACATGGATTCCACCTCAAGTTTTCCGATATCAGGTTATTAAATGATTTATCAAAATATGTATTTTTGAGGATTGTTGACGTACTTGACTGCAAGGATTGCATTATAAATTTGCGATAATTAAATCAGATCATGCTTAAATGGGTTAATATAAAATTTATATTGTCACATAATTATGGATTTACCAAGTGGGAGGGAGGGAATTTCATTGTGTAAATTTATTTTTATAATGCAAAATTCGAAAAAAGATTTACAAATTAAGAGATTCAGTAAATATTTATAAAATTAAGATAAATATATAGTGGTTTTTTGGATAATTTATTATTATTGTTATTTTATATTGAAATATTCATAAGAGAAATAGAAGTTTTTTTTTTTTTTTTCAAATAATGTTAACACAATGAGAATGCCATTATTAATGTTTTTTTAGCATAAACTAATTAAATATAGTTTATAATGTTTTTCATTTAAAGTATTTTTTTAATAAACACTTATCCACTCCAAGTTAAGCACAAATAGAATTACACATCCCCTCATACTAGATTGTAAAATAAGCCTTTGACCTTAATGAAATTTATATAGTCACATAATCAAAATGTTCATGTTAAAGTGTATGTGCTATTAAATAATCAATGGCACATTAGTGCCTTACATATTTGCAACTCCATATATATGAACCCTTTAAATATAAGATAATTAAGGTATAGCCCCAAGAGTTAGCTCAATCGGTCAAGTAGGGGCATGGCCAGATAGGAGGTCACAGGGTAAATTCCCGTAAGCTCTTGGGGTCAAGTCTGTTGATGGCCGAAAGGTTTGATCCCCGCAAATCAGCCTAGTGTCTAAGTAGTGGATGTAGCGGTCACCTAGTGACCAAGGGTGATTGTGAACCCCACACACAAAAAAGAGATAATTAAGGTATCATGTGGATACTTTAACATTTTAATATAAGATAACTAAGTTAATTATGTAAATTAAATTATTGATAAAGTTTATAAACATTAATCTATAATAAATATCAAAATAAGTATCTCATTAAATTAAAAAACGTAAAAACTAACTAAATTATTATTATTATTATTAAAATAATATGTGAATTAAAATATATTTAAAAAATCATAAAATAAATTCTTAACCATGAAGATTTATCTCCCCTTATTATGTGAATATTCTTAATTTGTAAATAGATTTTATTATAATATTATCCGTTAATACTATGACTTATCAATGTTACATGTCCAAAAAATCATATGAACAAAAAGTCATAAGACAGTTGTTCATATCACATTAATTTAAGTAGAAGGCGAGAAAACCATTACTACTTTGAAAATAAATCTCAACCTTTAATTTATATATATCACTATGAATATTCTAACATATTCCATGGACTTTAAATTCCAATAATCCGTCTTTAAAATCTAAATTTAATATTAAAACATATATTTTAGACTTTAATCCTAAGTACACAAATTAAAACAAAATATCCTCTAACATCTCACAAACTAAGAACTCTTATTCCCCTAATAGAAATTGATAAAAAATAATTAACTTTAATGATGCAATTTTGTTTTTAAATGAATTTTTATTATATATTTTAAAAATTAACCTTTAAATTTTAAAATTTGTATAATAACTAACCATGGTTCATGCATTGCAACCATATTATTTTACTATTTAGACTCAGTTATGGTTGACAATTGTTTAACATAATGATAATAGTTAATTATGGTCAGTTATAATCAAAAGATGGTGATCATAATTGATGATGGTTAACCATAATTAGATCATAGTTAATAATGTGACTATTTTTAAACATTATAGATTATATTTTTCACTACAGTTAATGATTGTTTTATTATAATTAAACACGATTGACTATAATTACAATATTTATCCTAGAAAAAATTCACTATATTTAACTACATCATCACAATTACTATTATTAAAAATGGTAAACATAAATTGACAAAATATATACCAAGTAGAAAGAGGACATTGTACTTATTTATAAATAAACCTAATTAGTTAGCTGAGATGAGGATTTACAACCATTGGTAACTATGAGAATATTTCATAACCATTTGCATTTCAATTTTTTAATGACTATTTTTCCCCCGATCGGGGTGAGAAGGACGGCATATCAGGTAATAAGAACAGGGCAGGGGAGGAGTGATGACAAGGCAAAGGAGGTAAGGGTAATGATGGCGGTTAACAGGACGAGTCGAGGTAGGGATATAATCCCGAGAAAGGGCGGCGAGGTCGTAATGACGATCAGAGGTGATGGAATTAAGACAGAGGCAAATGAATGGAGGTACGATGGTGCAAAAGGGAGGCAAGGAGAGGTGGGATATCATGTGAAAGGCAGGTGGCAGGAGGAATGAGCGAGGGGTAATGAGGATCAGTCGCAGAAGAATGATAACGAGGAAGGTAAGCAAACCGAGGTGAGGCAAGTGATACATGATATTACAAAGAGCGTGGCAAGGGGAAGAACGGTAAAGAAACCAGACGGAAACAGAGGAGAGCAGAGAGAACAGAGAGGGGAGACAGATAGCAGGGAGGGAAGAACTCAGATGGCGACCAAGAGAAGAATGCGCGTCGAGGCGGAGGAGGAGACTGGAGGTCGTCGTAGCCCAGGGAAGAAAGGGAAGGAACCTGTGGCAGGAGACGATGAATTTCGTTATCAGACAGTCCAAACGGACTCGGAAGACGAAGTAGAAATGTTCGACTCCGACCCAGAAGGACCTGAGCAGCAGAAAAAGAAGGCCTGGAAAGAAGAGGGAGTAGCAGAAGGTGAAGAGCAAGAAGTAGGAGAGCAGGGTGATAGGCGAAAGGCGGGGCAGGATGATGAGGGTGAACTTGGCAGCACCTCGGGTGTGAAGGGCCGGGGACGTAGAGGCTACTATAGGGGGAGAGGAAGATCAGGTAAAGGGTGAGGACGCTATGGCAGAGGAAGAGGACGATCAGGGGGAGATAGGAGGCGTCCACAGCCAGGAAGTACCGAAGATCTCTGGAGAAGAGGATACAGTATGCTAAGCAAGCATACTGTGAAAATACCAATAAAGATATTAGAAGAATCATCCAGCACCTGGAGGAGGAAGCAACCCAGGCTCAATCTGGCTCTGAGATGGACGATTGGGAATATTTACTTCCTGATCCAAGAAACACGAGAGGGCGTATGACATTGTATAAACAATCATTACATGTTTATTGGGTGATGAAGAGATTGCTGGCCAAAGCCATGGAGAAAGTGGTTGTTGAAATGGCTGAGCTATCTCAGGGAATTCCAAACCTGAGAAGAGAGCTGAAAAACATTCAGATTACAATGATGATGCAGGATAAGAAACTTGATGAAATTCAGCAGCTGATTGAGAAGAGCAACATGGGCACAAAGGAAGAGGATGGTCAGAAGAAAACTGAGGGAAACATCTGAGGATACGGGTATGAGTGATGCAGTTTTGTTGAGGATAAAAGATAGTTTTTGTTACAGTGAAAAGATAGCTCCAGTACTTGTTTGATTTTATTATGAATAGGAGAAAATGTAATAGTTTATATGACTGTTTGGCTTATTTAGCATGGACAAGAAGAATTAAAATTTTTGGTTTCTGGATGGATGTCAAGAACCTAAGGTGGCCAACAGACCCGGTTTCCCCTCGGGGCGGGTTGAGACCACCATGATTATGTAATGGTTTTAACCCAAAATAATATAATAGAATGGACTCTCCTCAGCTTACAAAAAAATAATTTAATGACTATTTTTTACATTTCAATTTTTTAAGGACTATTGTCTACATTTCAAATTTTTAATGACCATTTTATGCATTTTCATTTCAATATTTACATATTTGAAAGACATATTGAAACAAAAGAAATGATGGTTGGCTCAAACTAAACCCACAGGATGAGAGAAAAACATTGAGATAAACAACTTTTCCTGAACCTCCAACAACATTGTTTTTAACTCTAAATTTTAATCATTAATCATTAACCAATAACTTAGGTTTGGATATATACATTTAATTTTTAAATAATAACTTTGTTTGTATACATTTTAAATTGATATCACTTAATTTTAAGTGATATTTGACCTAAAAAAAAAAAAGAAAGAAAGAAAGACGACTAAAATTATACAAGTACAACCTCCGAAACACAACAAATAAACTAAACCTGTTAGATTTAAAGAGTAATATTTAAAGCCGTTCACCTTTGAATCTTTCAAGCTTCACCCAAGCCATGTTCTATTGTACCATAAGAGTTACACACTTAGCTCTCGGGCCCATGGTTTTCAACAATACCATGGGAAAGTTCCTTCAAAACCACGAAAGATATACATCAAATCTAAGCAGTTGTCTATAATGAGATTTTTTGAAAGTTTTTCCGGTCAAAATCCGGTAGCAATTTCTTGGAATCGCAAGTTTGATAGCTAGTTTCTGCACAATCAAAGCGTCCCAGGGGTTTTTCAGGGTGTTGAATCCAAATATACAGTTAAAAAATCATTTTAACTGCAACAAATCAACATTTAACCTCAATTTCTTCAGCCGGATTCCGTCACCGAAACCTCCAAAAAGTCGCATTATAAACAACTCCCAAATCTAATTCACACTTCAACTAATTATAATAAAAAATTAGAATATTTCTTTTTCTTATAACATAATTATGCATTATCTATTTAAGAAAGCATTTTACTTTTTATTATTTTCATTATAAATATAAATTAGTAATTAACCATTTATTCATTACCCTTTTTGAAAACTAAATTCTAATTTAAATATATATTTGGAGCATCTTTAATCCTGACTCCATACATTAAAAGAAGTTACCATCTAAAAACTCCCATTCCCTCCACTAAAATTGATAACTTAATGGCTTAATGGTGCAATTTTGTTTTTAAATGAATTTTGATTATAAATACCAATTTTGTTTTTAAAGGAATTTTGATTATATATGCTTTAAGATGAAGGTTAATTGTGAACCATAGCTTTTATTTCTAAATCTCAAGCGTAATCCCTGGAGCCATCAGCAATACTGTGTAGTTATAGATATAAAACTTTGATTAAAAATTACCATAATCTGTAAACTTTGATTAAAAGCTACCATAATCTGTCTGTGAGGTCCCATATGAAATCGGTTGACAGTACCATTTATATATATAGAATTAGTCTCGGCCAAACCGAAGTGTTGTATTGACTTCCACGTGAAATACAAATTAAGTAAAGTGCATAAAAATTTCAATGAAATCGTTTAAGTGGCATTCTTCTCGTATATACTTCCAAAGGAAAGAATATCCATAGTCGAAGACGTTCATAAATTATGGAAAACATTATTTCATAAAGCGGAAAGAGGTTTAAAATTGCATGAATGCCCCATTTTTCTTAGCCATTCTTCTTCTTAACCAAGACTATTGAAGAAGCAAATGTAATGGAAATGGGTAAATTATGTCTCATTTTTAATAAATTCTTGATTTCCTTCTTTATTTAATTTTTAAACTTCTTTTGGCATAGGTATGGAGTAGTTATTATGGGTTTGGTCTTTTCCTTTAACTCAATGGTGTGATCAAAGCTTATGTCAAAAAGTCTTTTTCACGAGGGATATTCCCAAATACTTGGTCATGTTTGGTCAATAATGACCGAATGTTTACATGATAATATTCGCTACTAAATGAAGGTGTTTGTGTCATTATTAGACATTTTGTTGCCCAAGGTACATCCGCATACCTGAATATGCTTTCCATTCACTTGGTTCTAACAATCTTAGGGGCACCATTGGACATGCCCCTCAAAACCACTCTCTTACCATCTCCTACAATGAATTCCATCCCCATTGTTTGGTAGTTCTTAGAGTGTCTCCCAATAGAATAAAGCCATGAACACCCAATATGACATTAGTGTTTGTTAGTTCACCCACATAGAAGTGATCAGTCATATTATAGTTACTTATCATCAAATACAACTGTGGAACCCTTTCTGTTCATGTCATACCATACTTATCAACTACCATAACATTGAATCCTTCAAAGTCTTATGTTGGAATGCCTCTCTCATCCACTACAACTATGGTAATGAAGTTGTGGGTTGCCCAACCATCAATCAAGCTAACGACACATTGTCATTGTACTACTCTCTTGACATTTAAAGTGTGATATCTAGGGACACTTGATAAAGTAGCTATAATTCCACCCTCAGTCTCCACATATAGCTGCTCATCATCCATACCACTATACTCATCACCATGAGCTTGTATCACCTCCTCTCTCTGTCTAAGAGCACATCAATGTAATCTACCTTGCATTTCCCCATGTCCCTGTGACTCGGTTCCTAAGGCTCCTTACAACTAAAGCAAAGTTTCTTCCTTCTCGGTTCCTTCCGAGTCTCATCATCCAATTTGTCTTTTTTGATCCACACCTTCTGCAACAGATTCTTGTCTTTTTTCTTCTATGGATTGGTATTGTATCCTCCATGTCTAAGGTTTTAATGTTAGCATAATGTAGAGGTTCTAGTTTAAAGATCTTAATCCAACCACATAGGGTTTCAGATAATCCTTCAATGAATAACCTAATTTTGTGTTGCAACACATCTGACACCATGAATGTGAGCCTTTTAAATTCTAAAATGTATACTTCTATTGTATTTTTCTATTTGAGCTATAGCAACTTTCTAAAATGTATCTTTGGGCCCTTTTTATTGAATTGGCTAATTAATCTTTGAGTGAAGTCCAAGTATGAGGTAATGCTCGAATTCCCTAAAATGATTAGCTCATGATACCACCACCCATGAGCTTCTCCCTCCAATTGCAATGTAATGAATTTGATGGCCTCTTTCTCCAATATAGGGTTGAGTTGGAAAGATGTGTCCAACTTTTGAACTCACACCTTGGTAGTGCATTTGGATGAACCATCAAAAGAATGGATGGATAGTTTCCCTAACTTCCATTGAAGATCATAATTATGTGAGCCCTTGTTGTACTCTCTTTGCCCATTCACGTATTTAATGATATAAAAATCCTATAAGGACATGGCTGCATTAAATTATTCACCAAGAGCCTCATACTCCAAATAATTAGAGAACTATTCATCTTGTCCTTGTTTTCCTTGATTTCTTGTTGGTTTTTCTTCCAAGGAATGAGGTAAGAGAGGTCTAGGAGTCATTCTACTTATTATCTAAGGATTATTCAGAATTGGTATATGGGCATTGGTCCCTTCAACATGGTTCCCATTGCTACCATCTGACCCTCTGAAACCATTATTGTCGACATTATTTTAGTTTGCTTTAATATTTGCTATAAGCTAGGTGATAAGTTGAACCAACTATTGCTACCCCCATGCAAGGTCATTTAGAATATCCACAGTGCATACCTTAGGCCATTTGTTCCCATCCCCCATGTCTTCCTCTTCTTCTAATTCCGAGTAAAGATTGTTATCACCCTTTCTCTATTCCAAATTTCAGAGTTTGGAACATCTTAAAAATAAAGTTATAGAAAGAATTCCAAACTGACTTGTTTGAAGCATGTTTTCAAAAGAAATTAGGAAGTTTGAGTTTCTCAGATAATATCTTTGAAAACATAGTAAACACAAATATGAAAATTGAATCATATGTTCAACAAGATTTCCCCTCGACATGGTTCAAGTTTTAGCCTTAGAAACCTCACAAAAAAGAAGTTATGGCAAAAATGCCAAGATGAATTGTTTAAAGTAGCATTTAGGAATCCTGACTTCCTCGGATCATAAATTTGAAAATATAGTGAACCAATATCTGAAAATTGAACCATATTTTTAATGATATTTTCCTTAGTATGATCGAAGTTTCAACATCTAGAAGCTCCCAAGAAAAGGTTATGGTGAAAGTTCCAAGATGACCTATTTACTCCATAAATCACATTTTGGCCTCCACATTTGAACTTCAAGAATGACCCAAAAGCTTTTCATTAGCTTATTTAAATCAGATGAAAAATTTGGAACTTATAGCATATAGAAATTAAAGAAAATGTAGCATGCAATTAACAGGGAATGCATGCAATTACCAAAATTATCATGTATTTCACATGCACCCCAATTCATTTAAATTCCACATCCAAGTGAACTCAAATCCATTGCACTTATCTATTACAAAATTTACTATGATAACTAACAATGAGATAAATAAATTAAATGATAAAATAGTAACAAATAATCATGCATATCACTAAACCATTTATGCCAAAAATATCATTCACACATAAATAAATATTTATCTATTACAATCAAATAATTGTTGGATATTGGAGTAGGGTGAGCTAGATTCCACCCCACCATAGAATTAGTTGTGCTACATTTTTTTATCACAACTAATCACCCCTTTGTCAGATCTTGATGTCTTGAGGAGAACTCAACTTAGGGGCATTCACACACTCAAATTCAAATGAGATTTTAACACTATAAGTGAAGGCCATTCTCCTTTACACACACACACACACACATGAAAACTCAGTGATCAACCTTTCCCTCTTTGACCAAGATTACATTCACAAAAATACCATGCATGTCTACATAGCACACACATGTTCTTTTTAGTGCTCATCCGCCAGACACAACCAAGATCATTTCCCATCCTTAGAGCCATCTAGTCCAAAGAAAAAACAATGCAACAAATTCATTTCCTTACACATAAGATTCACTCACAACCCTTAACCAGTCATAAGGTATGAACCTCTCTCAGTTCTCTCGCTAATATTTTTTCCAAATTGAATTTTCTAAGTGAGCGAGAGAAAAAATAGAAGCTTAAGAACTAAGAAGAACCCTTTGATTTCTCCTCCCTCTTATTTTTATAATCACACCTTGCCCTTTCATCTTCCTAACCTTTCAACTTCTTGGTAAGACTAACCATCACATCAAAGGGAAATATTCACCTGAGGTGTCTTTTTCCTCTTAAGTCAAGTTTTCCTCCTCCCGAAGGAATCATAGTTTGGTTTTCCCCTTTTTCAACTATAGCATTTTTATTAATAAAAATAAACATTACATCATATAATAGAGTTTGGCATCATAACATCAATGTTGGCACCCAACATTATATGTTCTTGATTACATTACAAAATTTTGGGTAACGAAAGGAGCGTCACAGCTATTAAGGAGTAAAACACCTTAACCCACATACTTGTGAGCATCGCCATCTGAAATAAATATAGGTCTAATTTGAAACCTTGATTGGCTAGTTTCCCTATTGTTAGCTTAAACAACTTTTAGGCATCAACACAACGTAAAAGGGTTTTTAAAATATATGATTTTGGAGAAATTAGAATTATATATTGATTGGATAGTAGGTAATGCCCCTTTCTCAAAATATAAGATTCCAAATTTACATGGTTTAGGTTTATATTAGGAAGGATATAATATAATTTGTTTCTCTCAAACATATGTTTTATCAAAAAAATATGATTGTATGTAAAGAGTCAAATGATGTAGTTAAATTGAAAACATGTTTGTTGAAATTATTTAATAAAAAATATAAGCCTTGAACCAATATTAGGATCATAGCTATATGATTAATTTTTGAGAAATAACTATTCATTTTTTTGTTTTTGTCAAGTTGTTTGTGGTTCTCCAGGCTTGACCTGTGGCTTCGGGAGTCGTGACCTAGGGGCATCTAAGCTATCAAAGTCACCCAGGGATTGCACCTGGCCTAGGCCACACTAGCCCTTAGCTGACTAGATTTTTTACCATGTCTCCTTCCCCTAGAACAGGGCACAACCACCCATGTGAGGTTTGATCCTGGATCACCTTGCTGACGAGGCCCGACCTCAACCGGTTGTGCTAATAAGACTTACAAAAATAACCAATCATTAAAAATATAATATTTGTAAATTAAAATTAAAATTTAATTATTCCATCACCTTTATTTATTATATAGAAATTATAAATATCTCAACCTTCTAAATTTAATTTATATATATAATTTATAATCTTAAATGTTTAATATATTGCTTTCATAAGTTCTATTAGAAGAGTGAGTAAAAACCTTTGTTTGAAAATTGCAGATGGACAAATAAACACAATATAAATGAATTTAACTCTGCAATGCTTATGTAAGAAAGACCTAATTCATATAAATTATAATAATCACCTATATTTAAAAAAACACATATCATGAGTAAGGAGAAAGAAAAACAATAACAAATTAATTTAATACAAAAAAACACATAAATCATGGATAGGTAGGATTTAAAAAAAGGTAAATGAATATTAAATAATTAATTTAATAGAGAACTAAAAGTACATATAATATATGTTAAACAGTCTATCCAAAGATCCTTTATTGGACATATGGATTTTCAAAACTCTAGTGGTGTGTTCGAGCAGTAAAATCTTACTGGGATGAAATGATATTAATACGTGATCTCAATTATTTGGAAAACGTTTTTAACCTATTCTTTTTATAATTAGAAATGGTAATAAATAAAATTTAATAAGATTAATATATACCTAATATATTATTAAAAAGTTCTAAATATATTTTATTTATTAAAAATAAATAAATATATAATTGATTTTATAAAATATTTTTTAATAAAATTACTTAAATATAAAATATCAATTTTTTAATTGAATTTTATTGATTTCAAAAAAATAGATTATATTAGGAAACTAAAAATATCTAAAGTACACTTGTTTTGGTATCAACTATCAAAATAATTTAAAGGTTTTTTATTTTTCCTTTTGTCATACTTATATCAATTGATTTTTCAGTGTTATTTATAACAAGCAAAGATATATTTATTTTCTTATTTTTTGAAAAAACTCTATAGCTACCGGTTTAGTTGAGGTCACTATTTTTTTCTCGCTATTTGAATGGTTAGACTCATGAGAGCGCTTTTGGCCACATATAGGTAGCACAATTATAGCTTATGCTCTTTCACTGTCCTTCACAAGGTGATTCTCCTCTACTAACGGATGAGTCGATGCCACTGGGTTCTAAACTGGATCTGGAGAGGTTGACCTATTTGGGAATGGGTTATTTCACTAAGAACCATCCTTCCTCTTGCTAGTAGTGTTCTTAGAACCAATTGCTAGCTTTGAGTCCCACCATCCAAAGATAGATTTCTTCTACACCTGGGTTCAGATTGCCCCTTCAGAAGAACGACATGCATTTTGAAGGTGCCCATGTTGTTGGCAACTTTTACAGTTGAACGTTGTATTTTCATAATCCAATGGTTGGGTATAATCCTTACCCTCCCACATTAGGATGATTTTGTATGGTAAACCTTCACTAAGGTCCACTTTGACAGAGATGCAGACAAAAGTGGTGATCCCTTTTCCCAAAGTGTCACTATCCTTTAATGAATCAACCTACTAAATCTCAAATGTTTTCCAGGATCTCTAGATAGGTCCATTGGAGGGGTAATTTTAGAAGCCTAACCCACACAGGAACATGCATATTCTTCATGTTGAGAGGGTTAAACTCCAAAAGCCATGGTAAATTTAAAGACCAACTATGTCTTAGAACCAGGGTCCTCGATAAAAAAATCTTCTATTGGTCTACAAGATTTTTAAAGAAAACCACAAAATAAACTTTCGAACAATGTAGAACCTTTATGTTCTAGGATTAGTTCAGGTGAATCTAGTCCCAAAGGGTAGATGACGAGGGCTAGTAGCCATTGAACCGACATATAATCACTCGTTGTTTATAATCTTCCACCCTTAGCTTGATGATAACATCATTCACCTCTAACAATGGGGTCCCCGAAGAATGTTACACCATGAAAGCTTGACTTGAAAGATCTCTAGGTGATTGAGAGCTAGGGTTTGGTTTTAGGGTATCCTTGAAAGACCTAGACTTTGTTGTAGAGGAAGCCCCAACTCTCCTAGAGCCTCCTTTTAAGCTTACAATTATAGAGATGGTGATGCCTCTCTTCATGCCATGATTTATAAGACCTTTTGTTCTCTTTGGTTATTTCCCCCCATAGAGGAGTTGCATCTCCCCCATAGTGATTCTTGTCCGCAATTGAATGTTTTCACCCAACACAAGCGCAACATTTGTTACTATGACCTTGAAGGAAAGAGACTCTCTCAACAAGGATCTATGAAAAGTTAGAAATTTATGAGATCCAAGTCCCCACCACCTGACATGAGGTTTTTGTCAAACAATTTGCAATATTTACCATGCCCCTGATGGGTATCTCATTATGGCGTTTCAAAAAACACTTTTCTGAGATCCTTATCACTCTCTTTCCCCAATGAACAGAGAAAGGCCAAAGAAAAAAATAACCTCGCATCATGGAGGGAAGCACAAACCAAATACCCATGGATCTACAACCACTTCTCTGGCCTTGGAGTAGTGAATCTGGCAATGCATTGAAGGATTAAAACCCTAGGGATGTCACTTTTGCATTGTGGCAGGCTCGCACTAAGAGAGTATCCATCATAATTGTTGCTTCTAATGGCCTCTATCAACCCATCTTTTGTAGAAACAAAACTTCTGAAGCACTCAAACACAAAAGGATCTCCACAAATCAAGGGCATTTTCTCTTCCCCTCAGGATTCAAATGTGACCTCATATATTCGAACACATCTCAAATCATGATATGACTGCATCACATCACAACACTTGACCTAAACTTCCCTTTACTTGACCCTGCAAAGACTACCTTGCTATTATTACAATGATCTAGTTGGTTTGGCTCTGCCATGGTCACAATAATTTGCAGCCTCTCTGAAACAAATCTTACCCAATTAATTATTTAAATGAATGTATATCCTTTTTGTATATACGAAATAATATGAACAAACAATTTTAAAAAAATAACAAAATGTTCTATTTTTTAATATTTAAATTTTACTTAAAGCTTTTTGATCATTAGTAATACCTATTAGCAACATTAAAACTTTCAAACCTATTAGAATTTATGATATTATAAACAAGATGGTCTAAGTGGGAGGAGGTGTGCTATCGAGGTATGACAACCTTTACTTGAGGCACTATCAAGGGGAACAAACTCCAACTAATCAATGTTTGAGGCCAATGAATGAGTGTGGTTATGTTATTGTGATAATGGGGCATATTTATCTCGATTGCCAATTCCCCGAATATTCAGCAATCGGACGAACACTGACTCGGTCAAAAATTTGACCGACCCAGTGTCCGTCCGATTGTCAAATATTAGGGAATCGGCAATCGAGATAAGCTCAAGGGTGATAATGAGTTCACAATATCTCTATGCTACGGCATGTCCACAACTCTGCTTAGACATGATAAAAACACAATGCTCGATCAACAACTATTAGTGGGAGGCTGCTAACGAGGGGTGAAGGATGGCCAATCCTTTCTATAGTTGTAGAGCCTAGTTTAAATTAAATAAATATATTCAAGGAGTCATTAGAATTTACGATGCTATTGTCAAATGTTTTGCATCTTCATCTTAAATTCTTTAAAATTCTAGCGTTTGTTTTTTTATTTTGAACTTTAAATAATAATTGAGATATATAATTGTACCTGAGATATAGCAAAAAATGAGCAACATGCGGTTAAGACTGGAATGCAAGGAGAAGTCCGAAAAGTGTGCTCTGCATTCAACTCGTAAATTTTAGAAAAAGCGAGCCTCCCAGCATTCACTAGGAGCGCTTGGATTCTTGTTTCGATATTCCTTTTGTTTATATATTTGGGTGAAAATGATGAAAGATGCATCTATCACATTCATTTGTTACATGCAACAAAAAAAATGGATTCCACATCAAGTTTTCCACTTTCGATGACTCGATGGTAGACACTCTTATCTGCCAATAATCCACTGAATCTATGCCACACAGACGATCGACACAATCTTCATCAGCGAGTGCTCGGTTGCAGACACTCTAATGCCAACACTCTAATGGATCACTTTCTGCGCCACACAATGTCACGAGCAGCAGAATTTCTCCCCACACAAATGTCACAGGCAGTAGAACCCTCTACAACAAACACGTCACTGGAAACAACTCTCTCTAACAACTCAACGACATGGTATACTCCACTTGACCTCCACAACCACCGAGCCCTCTCCTGGCTGTTCACACCACAGAGCTCACCGCTCTGCAGACCAACGAGCTTTAGTTCTGTATCCAATCTCACACGCTCCTAGGCTCAATCAGTGACGTTGGCTCCACACTCACAGAGAGATTCACTAGCCATACACACCGGCTACACATAGATTCCCCGATGTCTTCTCTGGGCAAAAGTAGCCACGTTTTCTCCCATATCGCAGCCATTGGAGATCTCGATCACATTGGGGTGGAGAGCATGGGTTACTCTCAGCTTATAATAATGGGGGACTTCGTCTTGTTTATGGAACTAGAGGGTCTGTGTAATGTCCTGAGCTCCTACCTGGATGTGTGACGTGGTTGGGTGCTAGGTGACACAGGCGCGCACACGAGTGAGCTGCGGTTATGCGACAATTTGCGACGATATGCGATGAAACAAAGTAACAATGAAATGCGATGGAGGTTTATACCCGCGGTTAGAGCATTGTGGATGCATAGAGGTCGACTTGCGATGGAGTAAGGGCTGACTTATCCATGGCGTTGGAGAGGGGTGTGCAGAGCATAGGTTGGGCGGTCAGCTAGGCAGCCCACCCACACTTGCGATGCATATATATTATGGATACGATGGAGCATTTCCATCATCACATTCGATCATACATCTTCACTACATGGAGTATAGGCGCAGTCTTGTGCGCAGATTCAAGGAGGTGAGGGCGTAGATCTCATGCGCCCGTTCTTGGGCGGTCGTGCACGAAGAAGCATTGAACTTGGTGTTGGGTGAAGGTGCGGGCGAAGGTGCGCCCGGTGGTCGAGTGAGGCATGCACGGTGAACGTATGGCACCCGATTTGTGTGACGACTTGGCGTGGGTGTCTTGGCGACTTGGGTGAGCGCCCGCCCATCGTGCAAGTGTGCACGAAGGCTTGTTGGAGTGTTGAGATTGCGGACGGAGGTGTGTCTCGGTCAGAGGCGCCCGTGTGTGGCGACTTGGAGGCACGCCCGAGTTGGGCAAACGACATGACGGTGTGACGAGGTGAACGAAGGATTGGTTAGTCGTGCAGTGACCATGCGGAGGTGCTGACGAGCTGGGCAACCGAGTTTGCCAATGTTGTGAAAATTTGGCTAAGTGTAAATTTGGGGTTTCCCAAGATTTAACTTGTGCATTGTAAAAGTGAAGATTGTATAATATATTGATATCGGGCAGACTCATATTACAGGGAGTTGCCCCTCCCTTTATACTGTTGTGCATTTCTCTTGTATAATGTTGTTGATAATGAATGTGTATGGGTGTTCATTGGTATAAAGGCACATTAATAATACTTGGTAACGAAAATAAAACTAAGTATGGATTGTTAAGGCATAGTCTACAATCATAAGTATTGGTGAAAAGAAAACGGTTGGTAGTGCCGCACCTCGCCGGCACGGTTGAAAGACTACCGTAGGCTTGGGGGCATGACAGTTGGTATTAGAGCTTGTGAACAGGTTTGGGTGTTGAAGCATTGAAGCTGATACACAACTTGACAGTTGGTATCAGAGCAAGGTTGCTCGTGACAAAGTGACATTGGAAGCAGGTACTTGCAGGTGAAGGAAGCTAGTTTCACATACAAGTGGAACAAGGGCCAATTCATGGTTGCAGGGAACTTGGTGAAGTTGGTGAAGGTTGGAACTGGAGATCGTAGAATTGGGCAGGCGGTACTACGTGTTGTTCATACGATTTGGGCATTTGTCAAGAGGTGGCAAGTGGGATTGCGTGTGGGCAGGTATACACGGTTTGGGCATCTATGAAGTACAAACTGGGGAAGACGTGCGACAAGACATGGCAGGTTTGGAAGAATGCGAAGGGAAGCTTTTGCTTACCTTATACAGGTTGAAGTGGATGAAAAAGGAGAATCCCCGTATTCGAGAGAAGCTTGCAGTCTTGGAAAAGAATGTTGAAGATGAGCTTCTTCAACTTGGATGGACAATGGAGCAAGATGAAGTTGCAAATTGTGCAAACAAGGAAGAGAAAGCCGTGATGGTTGAAGATGTTGCAGACATGATCATGATGGAGGATGAGCTTGAGATTGATCAAGCTGGACCAAGATCGTGCAGTTTACAGACATGTATGGATGAGGGTACTCTCATGGAGGAACCTTATGATGATGATGATAATGTAAGTACTATTGATACTTGTGTTTCATTTGAGCATTTGGTAGATGGACCGTATGCAGGGCCGATGCTAGGGAGCATCTTATCATGGATGACTATGATGAGACCTTGTATGGGGAATCAAGGATTGTTGATTGTTGTAGGACTTGTTGGGGTTGTTTGTGACCTTATGGTAGAAGGTACAAAGGCCCGTGACAAGGGTGGAACATGATGATCATTGTGGAGGAAGGGGTCATGCTTTAGCCACATGGCTAAGTGCCCGGCATGACTCATGGACAGATTGGAGGGCACACGCTTGAGTTTCTTGGGTGGACTTCTCATGGCCGAGACCAAGAAATAGCCTTGGTGGAACCTTTGGTGGAGGAGCTATGATGGAGAGACTCATGTGATGATGATATGGTTGGGTGACCGAGTTCACTAGACCGAAGATTGTAGCTTGGATGGGGATGACCGATTGTTGTGATGGGTCTACTTGGTTGGACTACATGGAAAACTAGTCATGGACATCAGGTTGGAGACATGGAGCATGGCAGTCTTATGCAGGGACATTATGTGGGAGCACTTGTAGAGGTGTCACTTATGGGCATCCAATGAGGAGTGCCAAAGCAGGGATGTTGTGCAGGTGGATTTGCTGGTGTGACATGGAGACATATTACTTATGAGCCTATGGAGAGGTTGTGCACTCTTTTACAACAAGGCCATGGACTTGGATGGAGTTGTGAGCAGACTATGGGGCATTCTTACTACATGGAGAGCTGAGGCAACTTGTAGAGACCTTTGGGCCGAGACTTGTATGCTTGCTGAGATGTTGGTTGGGGATGGCTTATGGAGCTCATGATGACATAAGATTGTTGTGACCTTTGGAGACTTCATATATGGTGGACTTAGAGGATCTGATGCATTGAGGAGCTGAGGTCAGAGACTTTGATGCAGGATGGGGTGCATAATTTCAAGTACATGTATGGGAATTGCTTGAAAGAGTGACTTGATGTGGAGGATCGATATGAGACACTTTGGAATGATGGAGTTACGATGATGATGATGCCTTGGTGGCAACACTTGGGGATGGGTTGAGCCGAGACTCAACTACTTTTGACACATGGGAGCCGAATGATCTATGATCATGGGCAGCACATGGATAGATGAGACAGGTGTATACTTGTTTCTGTGGCAAACTTGAGGGATGACACATTGCAAATATGATGGAGGTAGTTTCATGGACCTAGATGTGGCACACCGAGAGTTGGAGTTGATGAGATGGTCTCTTCATATTGAGGAGGCACACATATAGATGATGTTGGGATAGATGTGGCTGATTTCATGTAACACATTGACACCAAACATCATGGACATCATGTTGCGGATGAGATGAGGACTACTTCATGCACCTGAGCATGGCTTACACTTATGGAGATAGATTCTTGATTGAGTTTAGGATGTGACAGGATGTTCTGAGAAACAGCTGATGGTGGCATGAGGATGTGCATTCTCATGGTTTGAGCGTGATAGTTGGACTGATCACTTGACTAGTTCAGACATGGGGGCCGGCATGTACAGAGATGTGTTAGCATTGTGTTGGAGTATCATGGCAGCAGTTCACATGACGACGACACATGATGAGGTCGACACGATATGTTGTAGTGGGCATGTAGCTTGAGATGGAGGGGCTAGCCTTCCACGATGGAGCAGAAGGTGGAGCTTGTGACAGGGTGGTCGACGATCATGGATTGAGATGATTTCTGATATATGACATACCAATGGATGCATACCTTGGTATGGTTATCTTGGTGACGGATGGTTGTTGAGGTGAGACATGGTGGAGATGCTGATTCTACATATGTTGTAGAGATGTTTGCAGTATGTGGAGGAGTTGACATCATGGATGATCTTGGTGGATGGTTACCAGGATGGTATGTTGTCGAGGACGACAACGATTTCAGGTGGAGGAGGATGTAACGTCCTGAGATCCTACTCGGATATGCGACGTGGTTGGGCGTCGGGCAATCCGGGCATGCGCACGGGCGAGCTGCGGTTATGCGACAGTTTGTGACGATATGCGACGAAACGAAGTAACAATGAAATGCGATGGAGGTTTATACCCGTGGTTAGAGCATTGTGGATGCGTAGAGGCCGACTTGTGATGGAGTAGGGGCCGACTTGTCCATGGCATGGGAGAGGGGTGTGCGGAGCATAGGTTGGGCGGTCGGCTGGGCAGCCCACCCACACTTGCGATGCATATATATTATGGATACGATGGAGCATTTCCATCATTGCATTCGATCATACATCTTCACTACATGGAGTAGAGGCACAGTCTTGTGCGTAGATTCAAGGTGGTGAGGGCACAGAGCTCATGCGCCCATTCTTGGGCAGTCGTGCACGAAGAAGCGTTGAACTTGGTGTTGGGTGAAGGTGCGCCCGGTGGTCGGGTGAGGCGTGCACGGTGAACGTGTGGTGCCCGATTTGTGTGACGACTTGGTGTGGGTGTCTTGGCGACTCGAGTGAGCACCCGCCCATCGTGAAAGTGTGCACGAAGGCTTGTTGGAGTGTTGAGATTGCGGATGGAGGTGTGTCTCAGTCGGAGGTGCCCATGTGTGGCAACTTGGAGGCACACCCGAGTTGGGCAAACGACACGACGGTGCGACGAGGTGAATGAAGGATTGGTTAGTCGTGCGGTGACCGTGTGGAGGTGCCGACAAGATAAGCAACTGAGTTTGCTGATGTTGTGAAAATTTGGCTAAGTGTAAATTTGGGGTTTCCCAAGATTTAACTTGTGCATTGTAAAAGTGAAGATTGTATAATATATTGATATCGGGCAGACTCATATTGCAGGGAGTTGCCCCTCCCTTTATACTGTTGTGCATTTCTCTTGTATAATGTTGTTGATAATGAATGTGTATGGGTGTTCATTGGTATAAAGGCACATTAATAATACTTGGTAACGAAAATAAAACTAAGTAAGGATTGTTAAGGCATACTCTACAATCGTAAGTATTGGTGAAAAGAAAATGGTTGGTAGTGCCACACCCCGCCCGAACGGTTGAAAGACTACCATAGGCTTGGGGGCGTGACAGTCTGCCCCTCGGTCTTCTTGGGCCAACTTCATCCCATATTCCATCTCCTTGGAAGCGCTTCTTGGGCTTCCTCATGGTCTATGTATCTCCTTTTCTGCAGCGGTCCAACACTTTAAATCCAAACTTCAGCTCTATCTTCTAAGCTCCACGATGTGGCTTGGGCTTTACACAATTTTGCAACAACTCACATGACTTGACCCAAATCCATTCTCTTTTCTCTTCGCACGCCCTCGGCTCACTCACAGTCTCTCTTCTCTTCTCGGGCATTCCTCGGCTTCCAGGCTCCTTCAAGTTCACACTCGTACAACAGCTTCCACGCAACATTCACAATCTCTGGGCTGCCCAACTCCTTCAGGAGGACTCGCCGCCTCTTCCGCTATCTGCAACACACCTCAACACTGAGATATCCAACACAATACGGGTCAACGGTAGGCTTTACGTTGTACTTTCGCCCCACTTAGTTTTCTCACCAGTTTGGCTGCAAATCCAAGCCATGACACAAAATGAAGCTCAAAAGGCTATTGATGATGATGCGTGCAAGCATCCCTCCTATGCTTATAAGCGCAACCACCTTCGGTAAAGTCTGACTCGGCACTCCTACGGACCACTACTCTCATTGCCTTCTACTCTGCTGTCGTTAGGGGGGAACTGCAAATACAACTGTAGTTATCAGATGCAATTTTCTGGTTAGAATTTTTGTCACAAATATGAGTGCTTCTAGTTAATTTGCACCGGTAAATGTTCAATATCACATCTTCTATCACATTTACCAGCGATGACATATTCTTGCTTGTTCAAGAGGGTCGACTATTACACAACAGTTTTAATGGCGTCCTCCTCTAAAGCAAAGAGCTCTTCGTGTCCTCCTCCAAAGCACACAACTCTTCTCCAGGTGCACAAGCACAATCACACGTCTTTCTGGTCACTGCAACACGAGTCAACATGCAGGCAGGAGACTCCTCCAACATGCAGAACCACTATCTCTTTTTCAAATCTCAGACAGCGGCCCTCAGAGAGGAATAAACTCCTGAACTAACGTCCTTCGCTTCTCTGCTGTTGCGCATCATCTCCATGGTTAGCACACATAGAAAGTCTTCCTCACTACACTCGAAGACTTACTCTGCTTCCCGCATCCCAACCACCCACCGGCTTCGATAGTAGTTGATGGAACGGGGAAAACTCTCCAAAAGATCTTAATCCTTTCATTCAGAAACATAGAAATTTATATACGTAGATAGCCATGGATTCTCCAACAATCTGCCATTATTTCTTCAACTACTCCTGCTGACTCCTCCGGTTGCCGCAGACTACCATCTACCATCATTATAAGAACATGGTTTATTTTCATCATGATTAATATTCTAACATAAACATAAATTTTAATCTTTAAACAATAACTTTAGATATACCCATTTTAAAAATTACATTATAGTTTTTTAAATCTCACCATTTTTTTCATTTTCCACACCCTAAATGGTAATCAATCATAAAGATTAAACCTTAACCTCTTTTACTAATGGCTTTGAAAAATATTATACCAAAGTTCCAATTATCATTTTGTACAGGGTAGTGATTTTGAACAATACCATGTTAAAGTTTTTTCATACTCATCAAAAGATGGAATGCGCACATGATATTTTTTTTAAAATGAGAGTTTGATAGTATAATTTACAATAAAATTTCAAGTTTTTATTATTTAAATTATATTTTTAATATAAATAAATATAATATTTTTAAAATATAATAATTCAAATCTAATTTATATAATTTAGACTATTCAAATTTAATTATTTTTAAATATATTTTTACTCTGAAGTAAAACCATTTTTGAAAATTATTAAAAAAACATAACAAAAAATCATTTGTACTACGCTCGTCTCAAAATTATCAATTAATCTTCAAAGCAATTTCTCTAATATATCTTCATAGCAATTTCAGTAGGCACTCTCGGTTTTGAGACTCCGTAATATGGGCACACTTAACCTATGACAAGTGTGGAACATAAATCATCAGAAACCGATACACGGAATCTTTTAGTGATTTTATATAAAATTTAAAAGCAAAGAAAAAGCCATGTGAAAAATCTAGGAAAACAAGACACGAAAGCGCGTCTATGTTAAAAGTTGATGACAAGTTGGATCTCCCCAAGCTGTCCTCCACGGACGCAAAATTTTGATTGCTCTTAGTAGCTAACTTGTTTTTCCGCCAGCTTTGGTGCGTGTATATATACACATGTAAATCTTTCATTCACAACCACTTTGAATTGCCGATCTTCACTCTGCTTCTTATGGCTTCTGTTTGCAGATTTTATCCACTATTACCTTTAGATTGTGTACTTGATATCTTTGCTCTCTGAAGTCTATGCGCTTTTATATTCATATAAATATTCTTTTAAGTATCAACGATACAAATTAAATTTGTCTCAACTAGAATTATAAAGTCGTAGTTACTTCAACTCTTATTGATTTGAACTAAAGCTATGTATCCCAAATGCATATTCATAGGTGTACATAACAAAAGTTGATGTATGTCAGCGATGGTTGTTGTGTTATTCAACAATTAAATCCAATGTGTTCAAAAAATGATAGCCAATGCATTAAATTCAATAAATGACACCCAATTCATTAAATTTCTCATGAAAACAGATCAAAGCACATGGACCAACCATAACAAATTCTCAACCATTGCAATTCATGTCAATTCTTGCCACCAATTAAATTCAAGTGCAAAAAGCTATAAAAGAAGTTCAACCATTGTTGAAGTTGCATGTTTAACATTCAAACTATTCACTAGCCCTAAAGACAAACCATCATAGAACAGTTCACAGTATATTCAAGTTAGTTAATTCAGTTTTTGCGCAGTTTTCTTACAATTTTATTCTCATTTATTGATCACAAAACATTTCAAGTATATTCAGGTTATTTATTTAAGTTTTTTGCACAATTTAATTAATTTCTAAAAATCTCTTTGCCACAATACATGCCTTAAGTTTGTCAATAGACTCATTTTCTACATTAGTGGGAAACTCAATGATTAATTTCTAAAAATCTTTTTGCCACAATAAATGCCTTAAGTTTGTTAAGGAAATCACATCAGAAGAGGTGCAAAGGGCAGACTTAGACCAAAGGCCAGACGGACCCCTGATCAGCGATCTCCGATATATCGCATCGGAGGTAGGCCGCCATGCGATATCGGAACTTTGAGTGAGACGATTAGTGATTGCGATTGCGATCGACACAGCCAAAGGGAAGACCCTTGGAGCCAATTGCGATATGCAATGATTGGCGTCGTCGATTGGCGATTAGCATAGTCAAAGGGAAGACCCCCGGTGTTAGGACTTGCGGTTCCACTCGAAGTGCGACCGGAACGTGCGAAGGTTGTGCGAGCACAAATGGAGGAGAGCGACAGTTATATATATACGTGGGAGCGTGGAGGAGGACCCACGGGCCGACCTACGAATTGTAGCAAGCCGACTTGCATTTGCGATGAGTAGGGGGCGTGTTGTAGTATGGAGGATGAGTCGGCCGGGTAGACCCCCTACCATCTCGTATAAACTAACAAGGCGTGGACTTCATTTAGACATCCATCTTGGATCACATCTCAACGAGCTACTTGGACGTAGGGCGCAGACGGAGCATGAAGTGCGAAGTTGGGTGAAGTCGCTGTGCAGGGCTGCACGATGGGCGACCCAGGCGGGCGCCCGTGCAGGGCTGCACGACGGGCGACCTGGGTGAGGGCATTCGTGTAGGGCTGCACGACGGGCGACCCCAGCTGGGCGTGCGGGGGACTGTGAGGGCGTATTGGTAGGCGTGCACGACGGGCTGCCGGGGGAGGGCGTCTGTGCAGGCGTGCACGACGGGCGGCCCAAGTAGGGCGTCCGCTGAATGAGGAGTTGGTCGACACGGTCAGGGCATGCGGATGGGCAGCCGGGTGAGGGTGTCGTGCACGACGGAACGGTGGAGACGAAGGTTAGAACCCTGAGGTCGTAGAGTTGGGCAAGCGGTACTACGTGTTGTTTCACATGATTTGGGCGTTTGCCAAGGGTTGGCAAGTGGGACTGCGTGTGGGCACGTATACACGGTTTGGGCATTTACTGACCAACGAAGAGCGGGCCTGGTGAAGACGTGCGACAAGGCGAACGAGGAGTTGGTGAGTCGTATGGCAACCGTGCGGAGGTGCCGACGAGCTGGGCAACCGAGTTTGCCGAAGTTGGAAATTTGGTTAAGTATAAATTTGGGGTTTCCCAAGGACTTAGCCTATACTTTGTAAAAGTGGAAAATTGTATATATATTGATATCGGGCAGACTCATATTGCAGGGAGTTGCCCCTCCCTTTATACTGTTGTGCATTTCTCTTGTATAATGCTATTGATAATGAAATTTGTATGGGTTTCATTGTAAAAAGGAAAAATAAAATACTTGGTAACGAAAATAAAACTAAGTATGGAATGTTAAGGCGTAGTCTACAATCGTAAGTATTGGTGAAAAGAAAATGGTTGGTAGTGCTGCACCTCACTATAAGCGGTTGAAAGACTACCGCAGGTGTAGGAGCGTGACACCCGGGGCCATTGCGACAGCGATATTGCGATATAGTGATGGGGATGATAGCGATACGCCGATATCGGCGATTGGTGATCTCCGATACAAAGGGCCAATGCACATCGCAATTGTGACTTGCGATAAAGCGCGTACTTGATAAGAATTACGGACCCGATTTCATAAATTTTGAAATCCGGAATTACGAGATTTCTATGTATTTCCTGTGTATTAGGTTGTTTTGGCCTACGCGATGTGATAGAGATATGCAATAAAGCACAGACCTAAAAGGGATTATAGATGCGACTATATATCATTTGAAATCCAGGTTATGTGGTTTTTCTATGTATTCCATGTATTGGGTTTTTCAGCCATATACATTGTGATTTGCGATAGCACCGATGCGAGGGGGCCGATAGTGATACGCTAATGCGATGGTGCCGATAGAGATATGCGATGCGTCGAGATTGGTGATTGACGGATCCCCAATATAAAGGGTCGTAACATATGTGATTGTGATATGAGATCAGACCTGGACCCGCTAAGGATTATAGATGCAATTGGACAAAATTTGAGTTTTGACATAAAGCGTTTTGTCGAGATTTCCATGCGTTTTTGTGTATTTCCGTTAGGAGCCAAGAATGCATATTTGGCAGATTTTGTCTTGGAGAAAGGCCACCTATGTATTTTCTTTGTAACGGCTCTCATTCACCCGTGCCACGCTATAAGCAGGCATTGCTGTAACAAGAATGCATTATATGCAGAGAGGCACAGAGCCAGATGGTTAGTCGCAGAAACGAAAAGGAATGATTCCTCATAATTGATGGGACAGAGGAACGGCTGGGGACGCCGCAGAGTCGGAGGATGCCTCACAAAAGCTAGAGAGCACGATTGACAGAGGAAGTCTTGGAACCGCTTGGAGGTTATGTGAACCAGAAACTCATGAGAGCTAGAGCCGAGAGCCAGAGCTAAGAGCCAGAGAGCCAAGAGCCACAACCAAGAGCTAGAGCTGATAGCAAAGGTAGAGCCGCAGAGCCAGAGAGCTCAAAGAAGACTTCTAAGAGCCATGATGCTGTAATGAAGTTGCAGAACAACAAAGAGATCAAAATAATCAAGTTGTTGTTGATGTCTGAAGTGTGTTGAATACAGACAAAGGATTCCAGAGACAATATAGAATTCTGAGGGAGTCAAAGAGGCCAGAAGCTCAAGAATCTCAGAGCACTGACTGAAGGAGTCAAGTCCAAAGAACCCTAGATCTGTCTACAGAGTATGGATAGCTAGCGGGATAAGATGATATTATAAACCCATGGGTTCAGTTGTAAACCAATGGAGTTGAGTGTGGAGCTTGTAAAAGAAAGATTACCATAATCCCAAAGAGCCTAATTGAATTGATTAGAGCTCAAGGAGACGTAGCCGCAGATATTAGGGTGAACTCCATATTATATTGTTGTCTTATGTGTTTGTTTATTTGTAGCATTATTTATTGTTACATGTATTCAAACATTAGCATAAGCAACAGAAATTAAGGCATTAGACAATTTAAAGGCATACACAAGCATACACCTATTTCAAGCACTTTTAATTCCATAATTGGTTAATCATAAGCTAGATCTTGGGAATATTGAAGCTTTGGAGTGGGAGAGGTTCTTGTAAGCTGACAAGAAGCCTTTAATGCTCCATTTTAGATCAACCATGGTTGATTTTCATATCCGAAAAATCTTTATCACAATGCGATGATCAAACATGGTTGACCATGATTGACCATGGTTGACCATGTGTGACAATGGATGACTATGAGTGAACAATGTTGTCTATCATTGAGTATGATTGGCCATTGTTGACCATGATTGACCATGGTTAACCATGGGCGACCATGTTTGACAATGGATGATTATGAGTGAACAATGTTAACTACCATTGAGTATGGTAAACATAGAGTTGATTAACGTTGACCATGGCTGACTATATAGGTTAAATATCTGTCTATGCCATCATCATAAGTCTAGATGTGTGTTTATGCTTAATTGTAAGAATGTTAAACATAATGCCTATCAATTATCATGGTTGAACATAATCTTCATGTTTGCTATGTTTGACCAAATTGATCATAATTATGATGAGTTTAGTATTTAAATTAATATTTATTAAATGTATAATATAGCATCAATGCAATAATCTTATCAGTTATTATTATATTATTATAAATTTATTAAATAATAATATTATTAAGTTTAAATAATATAATAATGGTGATTGATGATGATGATGATGATGATTACTATTAATATCAGTTTATAATTAATAAATTTTATTATTAATTTTAAACATAGTATTAAAACTCTTAATAAGTAAAACCCCTAAAACCATGATAATTCAATCTGTGAAAAATATATTTTTTTTAGGTCGCCTGTTATTTTTTTTAATTTCTTAAATGTATTAATTTTTTGTTTATTTATATGGTTATTTTATTTTTTTATATTTTTAGTTATTTTTTAATTTATAATTAATGTTAAATAGTTTGTTATTTAGCGTGGTTATTTTTAATATTTTTACTAATTTTATTATAGTTATTTGTTCATTATGAAGTTATTACATATACATGTTCTATTTAAATTTTTTATTTTTTAATTATGTTTAATTTTTAAAGTTTCATCAATTTTGGTAATTATTTTATTGATGTGGTGTGTTACTTTATATTCATGCACAGAAGACAAGTTTTTACATCAAAGAGAATGAACAAATTTCAATTTCGCTTGACTAACTCATTCTACATTGACTAACTCTTTTTTCTTTTTCCCTTTTTGCCTGTGGTTAAATTATTGAATTCTAAAATTTTCTATTGTAGAGTTAAATTCTCTATATATATAATGAATGATATAATTTAATTGAATTTAAATTATTATAATTTTTATTTTACTCTCTATAATAAAAAAACAGAAATTTACTATTAAAAATATAATGATTTCATACAGAATAATAAATATATATATTATATGATAAATTAAATTTATAATGTTTTATATTTTTTATAATGTTATATAGCATTATCTAGTTATTCTATACGTTAAATAAAAAAATTAAACTATTACCAAATTATGATTTAAAAAAATTATTAAAATAAATTTACTATTTAATAATTATATAATTACGCGATATATAAATTATTTAGATTTTTTCACAAAAATTGGTAAAAAATTTAATATAATTATTTTATGATTTATCTAGTACCTTACATGTATTCTTATATGAGAGTTTTAAAATTTGCGGAAAATTAGGGATATATCTCCTGTAAATAAAAGGCAAGAAAAAGAATTAAAAAAAGAAAATTAGAAATACATATATTGCATGACAACATTAAAAGGAATATTCAATTTAAAAAAAAATATATTAATAAACAAAAATTCAAGAAAATTGTAAAACAATTAACAAAGTGTTCTGCAATATTTTTTTAATACCTTTTTGGGTATTAAAAGGAAAGTATCCCAATCATTCTTCCCTAAAACCCAATTTAGGTAAACACATATCTAATATATAAACAAATATGCTAAAATTGACCATTATAAAACCCTTTTTATTTGAAATTCTCTAAACACTTAATATATCAATATCAACATGATTTCACATGGATACAATACAATGAAGTGCAAGATGTCTTAGGGCTTAACAATGGCAGCAGCTTGAAACATTGAGCTACCCTAGTGTTAATACTGCGAGACAGTTTTCTCCAATCTGACTCACCTTCTTCTCATATTTTTTTTTAATAAGTAAACTTGACTACTTTCTAAGATATTATGTTCATAAGATGTATGAGGAGGAGTTTAGGCTGTCTGGCAGTGCTGGAACGAGACAAATTTACATAGTTGGCAATGGCTCCACAAATAGAAAGAACTAATAATACATTAAAAAAAATAATATAAATATCTGTCAGATACCAGTATACCAGTTTTGAACTCTCGATCTAAATCTAAATGAGAGAGCTAACGACTAAATAATAAAAATATTAATACGGCTCAAACATTAGAAATATATTCTCAGGAAATCCCTAATAAAAGGATGGAGATATTCTGAATTTCCAGCCGGCCTACACGAATTAGATTTCTGTATCTGCATCAGTTGTCACCATTCGATTCCACTAGGACTCTGTGATGGACCACTCTGCACACGAATTCCTGCCACGCATTTTCAACTTCTTCTTTATTCTCCTCGTCCATCGGATGCTCCACTATCAAGTGGACTCCAATGGCATCCAAATACCAACCAGAGCGCCCATGAAATCCCAGAATCTTGCGTCCAGTCGTTGGAGTGGTGAAGAATGTTCCTATTTCATGGCCATACGGGCCATACCTTCCACGGTTTGTGTCAAAGGTTAGAGACCTCACTGTCAGTGGTTTAGAAGGGCCGAAATGGCCATAGTAACCACTGACTGCTGTCAAGAATTCCTCTGGATAATCGAATTTAATCTGCAAATGAAAAATAGATATGATTATTTAGGTAAACATTAAGCATTATGTAGTAAGCAAATTATTGGTTGAGCTCTTAACTTTTTAGGTTGTTTTTTAATGCATATATTAAGGTCAATTTTTTAAGCTAATTATATTTATTGAATTGAGGCTTTTGTGATCCATAACAAGTTTATAAGAACAGATTTTGGTGATAAACACATCAAAATTCATTTGTCCAAGCGTTTCCAACCAGCAAGTGTGACCAACAAATATGATTCATTGTCAAAACAAAATGAAAAACCAAATTATAACACTATATTAAATATAGAAGCAGATTATAATACGATATTAAATATAAAGACCCCTCATATTGACATTTCTCTAAAAATCACTATATTTATATAGGGTGAAATAAAATATTATCATAATCTTTGTAAAAATAATAAATCTCAATAAAAGTTAACGAGTAGAGCCTAAATTATCAATGTGATTTTTCTAGAAAATTTTTGCTGATATTTATCATCATATTATCGCCATGAATTCTACTGAACAGTAGATCTTTTAATGAATAAGCAGCTTACCGTCTCTTTTCTGGCGCCTCCTAGGCCTCCATGGCGTATTGACCAAATAGAATTGCCGTTTCGATCGTACTGAAAAGTGATAGAATCCACAGCATCTCCATAGGCTATAGCAATCTGGCGGATGCCACTGTATACCCCATCATCCCAGGGATTCCCTCCCTGTCCACCCCACTTTACAGAAGGAACGGGTTTCCAGTGGACTGCTGTGTAACTCTGTAAAGTCAGGAAAGAAAAATCAATTCGTCATAACCTTTGTGGATATTCTATTATGGGAATATTTTAAAATTTAATGGTCAAGTGAATTGTTTGATCTCCTTACTTTCAGATTCTAAATTTTTTTTAAAAGCTGCAATCTAAGATATCAGATTTTGAGAATATTTTGATTCTTAAAATTTACACTCTAATATATCAAATTTTGAAAATATTTTGAAATTTAATATTCAAGTGAATTGTTTGATCTCTCTTCATTTTCGGATTCTAAAATATTTTCAAAATCTACCATCTAAATAAAATACTCCAAAAAATAACATTAAAAAAATAAAATGAATTTGAATAGAATTTTAAATCACCTCTGGAGAAATGTAATCTCCTTGGAAGGATATTGGAGGTGGGGGAACCTTGACTGCGTCGACAATGTCTCTGACTGCTGAAATGACCTTTGGCAGTACCTTGGAAGCCTCGCAATTCCTGTTACCGGCGCAGCATTGGAGAAACATCTGAGTGTAGACCCCAATGGCGTCCAAGTATAGGCCGCTTCGTCCATGGAATCCCACTATTTTGCTTCCCAATGTGGGAGACGCGAAGAATGTGCCTTCCTCTACGCCGAAAGGCCCATATTTTCCACGATTGGTGTACAATGTTAACGCCCTTATTGCAACCGGGCCTCTCGGATAGAATGCTCCAGAGTATCCGGATATGGAAACTAGCTTTTCTTTGGGATAATCCAATGGAATCTGAAAAAAAAAAATTTATTTCCGGAAAACTTGGTATGTGATTTCTGTTTTCTAAAATTTATTTTTTTAATGAATAAATCATTCTAAGTGTTTTAATTTTGTAAAATTTGAAATTTAAATTCTTGATTTAATTTTTTTATTTTTTTTTGGTAAATTAGGGGATAGGATATATTTTTTTTTTTTTTTTTTTTTTTTTTTTTTTTTTTTGGGTAAAATTAGGGATAAGGATTTCAAGCAGTTATTCAAAGTGTGTATAAGGGTTTCAATTTATAAGAATACCTTATCATCAATTGATTTAGATTAAAGGGTTGTTCACTTATTAAATATAAATATTTTTTAGGGACTTTTTACATTGTTAAATTATGATTAGATATTAATAAATTTGGGTTTCAAGAGGTGATTCAAAGAGTGTCTAATAAATTAGGGTTTGAAGCAGTTATTCAAAGAGTGTATAAGGGTTTCAATTTGTGGATTTTATAAGAATATTTTACTATGCACCTTATGTCAATTGATTTATAGTGCAGTAGAAGGACTTTTCACATATGAATTATAGTGAAGTAGAAAGACTTTTTACATATGAAGTATAAATCTTTTTTAAAAATAATAAAGATGGAAGCTAATATTATTGTTTAAATTGAAAAATATCTATCCATCTATAAAATAAAAATATCTATATATCTTTAAAATGATATCATGCGATTATTTAAACTAAAAAATGAAATTCAATTAAAAAGAAAA
>APFE031210410.1:32588-62438 GCA_000404065.3 Pinus taeda | reverse complement strand
TATTTAAACACCTTTTCTCTTTCTAGATTCATTAATTGCTCATGAATCCTATTGGCAATAAAAGTGGCAAAATCATAATGTACAGCAAGAGGCATTCCTGGGGAGAAAATGGACAGCATGGCCATAATGGTTTCATCCAGATCCTCATATGACCCATAACCCAGGATGTAACTGATTAACTCCACCAGCATTTTTCCCAGCTCATTAAGATATTGATATGCTATGGGAAGGGCAGTGCTCATAGATTGATATTGAGGCTGAATAAACAACTGATTAATCCTGGCAATCTGATCACTGGACAGCTTGCCCCCTTTCGTTTTCAAGTCATGGATGGAGAGAGGAGTTAGGGGTTTTGTGGTGTGAAAGTGGAGCATTTCATTGATGGCCTCAGGGGTGATATGGAACAATACTGAGCCTGAAGGGCTGAGGACGACTCTCTGACAAGGGTCATAGCTCGACCTGCATTGATTTATCAAGTCTGGGAGGACATTGACTTGAGGAAGGTTGTAAATGGGTATGTGGGAGTCCCAAATTCCTAAGGTATCAGCCCCACTGAGATATTGGGCCTTTAACTCATTCAACAGGTGAACATTGAATTTGGTTGTCATGGCCATGGAGTCTAACATTTGGTAATCTCTATCACCCAGGGCCTTCCACTCTAGCTCTCTATGCGGGGAATTCAGAGGCTGAACATTCAAGGCTACTGGTGTTTCCATGGCTGGGTAGTACTTGTGAGTTTGTACTGAAACTAGCTTTAGTGGGTAGGAGAACACTGAGGGCTAATTCTGCAGAAGTAAAGCCAATTGTAAGGGTAAATGAGGCCATTGTGGTGACAAATGGCGTAGAATGCTCAAAGGGAGTTAATTTAGGGACTGCAGGGACTGGCAACTCTCTTTTTCCAGTGAATTATGCCTTTCAAGTTTTCAGTCCACGAATGCGCAGACAGAGTGGGA
The DNA here is from genome assembly GCA_000404065.3 of Pinus taeda. Lineage (NCBI taxonomy): Eukaryota > Viridiplantae > Streptophyta > Pinopsida > Pinales > Pinaceae > Pinus > Pinus taeda. The sequence continues at coordinate 61,485 of APFE031210410.1, read as the reverse complement.
ATTCAGGAAAAGGTGACTGTATATGGGTTCAATAGGCGAATTTTTTGACCCTGCCACTGCGAAGGGATGCTGGTTTACCGGGAATTTACTGGTGAATTGGTTGTAATTACTCTTGTTTAATTGAGTGTTGTAGAATTATGGACAGAAGCAAGCTCTGAGGGGATGCTTTGGGTAAATACCTGGTAAATTGCCGACAATGGTCGCAAATGCAGGTAGGTGGGAGGCGGCAGCGTCCTTCAAGTTGATTTTTGCAGGTTGGCGACAGGTGGTCGTAAATTACATGCAGAGGTGAGCAGTAGTTCAGTTTGCAAAAGTGAGAAAAAACACGAAAATTGGCTAAAATATGGACTTTTGGGCTATTGGCGCGCTTTTTGGATGACGTTAGCATGACGTCATCAGATGGGGTCAGGGTCGGGTGACGTCAGCATGACGTCATCAGGTGACGTGGCAGTCTGTGAGTGGTCCACGGGGATTGCGCAGATGGCGGACACGTAGGAGCGCTGGCGGTCGGGGGTGCTGACAAGGCACTGAGTGGAAGTGACGTGGGCAGGCGTGGCGCTGGCATGGGCAGGCGGTATAGTTGAGCGGTAAGTGGGTTTTTGGGTTGTTTTGCAGAGTTACGGGTTAAATGGATTTTTGCAAAGGTTAACTCACAAAACAAGTTTTTGGCTAATTAATCTGAGCAAATCTCGGATTAATCGCAGGATTAATTTTTTTGGCGCTCTTTGGGTCGCGCTCAAATGTTTTTAGCGCCTGAAGACATTGAAAATCATACGTAGAGCTATAATGCTCGGGGGAGGGGATACTTAGATTTTTCGGGTTTTTTGCCAAGTTTTACATAGTAATAGGGGAATAGGGGGCATAGGGAGTTAAATAGTGATAGGTTAGTAGATAATATGAGTGAAAGAGGTGGATGGGGGGGGAATACTAAGTTTTTATGAAATTGACTTAGTTTAGTAGATCAAAATGAAAATAATATTTGCACAAGAAATGTGGCTTTTAAAGAAACTAGAACCAACAAAAGACTTTGTTTTTCTTTGTGTACATGGGTGGCATAGGGATGTTAGTCATGAATGTGATAGGGGTGATTTGGAAGTTAGACATGCTCCATTATGCTTTTGCAAGACTGCTGCACAATAGGCCATTTGTACTGGCACCATGTTTTTACCTTTGCTTTAGGCTGGTGCTATGCCATGAACCATGCTTTCTGCAACCCCCTCTGCCTACCCACTCTATTGCCTAGCATTTTTTGTTACTTCCAAGGAGGGTGCACTTAGATTTGGAAACCCTTTTGTGCCTTTTCTTTTCCTTTGGCTTTCTTTTGATTTTCTATCTAAAGCTACCCTTATTGCTTCCAAGGCCCCAGATTAAACAGTTGGGAACCTTCTTTCTCTACCTACCTACTTTACCTACCAAGATTGAGTTGTTTGGACAGGTTTCTTTCTCTAATCTACAACAAAAATTGAAACATGGCGTGACCCAGCTTAGGCTGTTGGATCACCCATTTTGAGGTAAGACAGCATCAACCAAATGTAGGTATATTTTCACTACAAAAATATGAGATATTTGTATCATCAAAGTAGATCATATTGGCACTTCCCCTGCCAATCATGAAAAATGAAACCTATTGTTATAGGTAGCTAACAAGGCCATTGATGTAAACCTGTCACCGAAAGTGAGAAACTTGCCATTGAGGCATGCAAGCTTCAAAGTACTGAAAGGGTTGTTCCTAAGTCAACTTCTTGGATAATGGGCTGATGTCGACAAGAAGCGACCCGTTAGAGGAGGGCCTTAATGAATCCCACATCAACAACACGGAACGAAGCAAATGATTTTGGAGGTGAAAACAAACTGAAGATACAACATTCAGGGTGGTGGTCATCAAGGAATGAAGCATGAATGTATTGCAGTGGGTGAGACACAGGTGAATTGTCTGAATGACTTCTCTTGAACATATCGGCGACACTGATGATGGATTGGTAGCGTTAACCCCAAAGATGGATGGTGTGATAGACCAATGGTGATGACCATTGAACGGAACAACCCAACCCAGCATGGATGCAGAAGGAAAGTGTCATATTTAAGAGCGACTTGCTACCAATAAAGTTTCTTCAAGTTTTCTTCCCAATTTTCCCCAGTCATTGTTGACTAGTACCTCTTTATTTTTGTCAAGCCCGAGGAGGATAACATATGCTTGTTCTATAATCCGCCCTTGGGCGAACCTGTCACTATATTTTAGCGAGCCTAGTAGCAGTGAAACGCGTTCTCATCCATTTGGATGAGCTTTTCGCTATTCAGTTTTAATGAGTTTAACGACAAAGATAACTCGGTCTCTTTCAATTTTAGAGAGTCTAAAAGAAACAGAAAGGAGACTCTGAAGATTCTTTTTCGTTGTATAATCCTTTAAGTCTGAAAAAGCATAAAATAATACAAAAGGGATGAATTTTCGATAGTTTTAACGAGCTGAACAAGACAAGCGCTCGATCTTTTTGTGTAATAATCCCTCAGGCCCAAAAATATTAAAATCTAGAGGAGGGATAGCACTTCTGATGCCTTTAATGAGCCGGAGAGGCCAATCACTCGGCAATCTTTTCATATTTTATGAGTTAGGTGAAAAGAGCTTAAGGAAGACTCGTTTTCGAGGAACGAGTGATGGTTTCAGGTAGGAGCTAAATCCAGGTAAGATTTGGAATTTTCCAATCACGGCAGTGTCACAAGGATGGCTAACAGAATCACTCTTCATAGATGTTCCTCGAAGGGGTAAACAATCATGTGGGGGTCAATGATCGACGAAAAACAGAGTGGAGGTGATGGCGATAACACGACCAAAGCTCAAAAGCTGGTGATAAGGCATTCACAATGGTTATTTACCGGTTCATTTTTTAATGAGCTTAAACACTAGGGGAAACATTTGCTCATGACTTATGTTTATATTTTAATGAGCTTGAACTATGCGCTAAAACTGCTCATGGAGGGTTTATTTTTAACGAGCTTGAACTCTGCGACAACATTGCTCTCCAATTGTATGATAATAATATCTCATTCAAGATGCTATTTTGAAGGGGCTTACATATTTAAAGCTTTTCCCTAGATCATCTTGCATGCACAATAGAAATGACCAACTACGCCTCTCTATTTAACTACTAATATCACCACCAAGGCTAGGTAGGAAAATTTTTCCTTTACTTTGTCAGTGCCTAGGTGGCCCTTGCAAAGATGAATGGTTTCGGCCACTCACCTGACCTACGTGGTTGAAGTCAGCGGAATCACAGAGCTAAAATTAGCTGGTCATTTCTTGCTTTCTTACAAAAGGTTTGCATGCCCCCAGGTATAGCAAAAAATTCCCAGGTTACCATGAAAGTTCCATCCGCGTAGCAGACAGAAAGCTCCCTCGGCGATGTCTACCGAAATAGACAAAGGTGAATGGCGCAAACACATTCCAATCACATAACTTTAATGAAGGTATCTTATTCCAACTTGATCCCATTTTCCTGTAAGGATGGGTTCGTCAGACTAGTCATATATCCTCCACGGAAACCTACTCTATACCAAAGGTTTTCCTGCTGAAACAGACCAGGGTGCATGCCCCCTGGGTTTCAGTCTCATCCTCCTGAATCACTTGCGCTCATTAGGTGGACATATTGGAGACTGATGAGACATTTCTTTCATGAAAAGACCATTTATGGATGGAATTTGACTATTTATGATGTGTGATCCATGGAATGACACTTGGTCCATGAGCTTGACCATTCTGCCTTCGTGCGGAAAACACATTACTCTAAAGAGTGATGAGACGATGGCTCCCATGCAATAAATATATAGTCATGTCCAAGGAGTATATTATAATCTAGAGGTCCTTGAACTACCATAACATTCATGTGAACAGTTTTCCTTCTCAATGTAATGGGAAAATTTGGAAGGATCCCTAAAGGTCGACTGGTTCCCTTGTCAAAGCCTGTCAGATTTCTCATTTCAGGCAAAAGTGATGGAAAACCAAGGGCTTTCCATGTAGTTGAGGAAAGGATACTCACAAAATCCCCTTCATCAATGATGGTACCAACCATGACCATTCTGTAAGCTTGTACAATAATTCTGAATGGTACACTGGCTGGTAAACGGGGTTTGCCTAGTAGATTCCAGTCGAAGGAAACGACTAGGTTGCTTGGTGGTGGGACCGAATAGACAGCCGGATATGACTCTGATGAACTTCCTTCCTACGATAAAGGAATGCGAGGACTGCCCCCAAGCTCATCAGAGTTTGTGTTGATGAAAGGAATTTGAACGGTGTCGTTCTCTTTCTATTTATTGGCAGTATCACTCAAAGATGAACACTCTGAAGGCAAGACTGAGTCAACTGTGGTATCGACCCTTTGCATTTTGTCTGGTATGGATTTAGAGGGTTCATTTTCAATGATAGAAGCTTTGGCCGACCATAATGACGAGCTAGCCAGATTTTCAACCGATGGAGGACTTGGCAAGAGTTTTTTATATCCAGGAGGAAGTCGTAGCGATGAAACTGGATGATCATCCAAAACTCTTTTAGCCTCATCAAGGAAGGGACAACGGTGGATGGCGTGACTGCATTCACACAACTTATAAGGAAGTTTACGATTCCTTCTTTATCCATGTGCTTCACTTTCACTGGTTTACGGTGAGCATTCAACATGATTGCCAGAGGTTGATGCTACCAGATTGTGCAAACGAGGAGACCAGTCCCTTAAGATCCAAGGGATGTAGGGACAATCTCGGTGATAGTGGTCTCCATTGCAAATGACACAAGGAGGTTTAGATTTTGACTGTGCGGTGTGAGGATTTTTGCTAGACGATACTTGGTTCCTCCCTTTCGATTTTGGTTCCTTTTTCTTCTTTTCCTTTTTCTCTTTTTCTTCTTCTTCTTCTCAGTTACTTGATTTTTAGCTTTATTGGCTTTATCAAGTGAAGAGGAAGGAGGAGAGGGAGAATCAAATGAAGTAGAAGGTTGGTAGGCAACTCTAGTGTCGTCTAGTTGCTGATTAGACTGTTCAGGAATTACAGGATTCTAAACGACAGAGGTAGAGAAGATCCAGACAGGTAAACTAATTTTCAATCCTAGAAGTGACAAAGTGGCCATACGGGGTGCACCAACATCTCCCCAAGAGGAGAAGGGACTACGGTTTCCTTCACGGGGAAATCCTTGGTTGGTAGACTCCATTTTCTCAACTTGATGATCAACGGGGGAATTTGTGACATTATTCCGATCAAAATAAATTTTTAGACGCTTAGACACAACTTGTTTTCTCAATTTTAAAGAGTCGAGAAAAAACAAAAGATGAATCTAGCCGCCTTTGATTTTTATTGAGCCTGAAGTGACAAGTGCTCAGAGGACCTTTTCGTTTAACGAGTCTGAAAATGAGAAAAATGGACTTCTCTGGAGATCTAGGCAAAGAGGATTACCAAACCAATCCTAAAATTGCAGAATACTTTTTACAGTACGGCAGTCAATCTTCCCGAATGCTATGTTCGGTGCATTGTGATTGATAGGGTGGAAAACATCGCTTCCTAAGGATAAAGGATGTAGCCTATTGTGGTCTCCCAATATATACTCGACGGTACGTGGGAGCACAAGTCCGTACTGGCACTTGCTGTCTCAGAGTCGAGGAATCACCCAACCAACACTGAGAGCAACAGTTACCAAAGTTTACGACGCCGGAATACGTCTCTAGCCCAGACCTCTAGATGTTGTGCGTTAAGTTCCAAAGTGTTGTTAGATTCATTGAATTTATTTTAAGTTGATCTTTCTTAACAATTTGCCTTTCAGGTTCACCACATGATGTATATATAATTCCTAAAATCTAGTCTAAGATGATAAACAAACGTTTGATCTTCTTTCAGCAATGAAAATTCTAGCTACTAAAGGGAAGAAAGTCAAGAATATTTTCTTCACAGAGCACAGAGCACACGCTAAATGCACAGTCCTAAATCAAGCCAAGTAATCAAAATGCAAATGCACATGCATGTATTTTTTTTCACCTCTCTTAATGTGTGAACGACGTTAAGAAAGCTATGTGAAAAACTGAATTACTTTTAAAGCGACTGTACTCAACAAAATTCTTTTTCAAAACGAAGTGAAAGTAAGAGAGACACTTTGTGATTTTGAAATGGAAATTGATTTTCAACACTTTAAAGCTACTAATTCAAATCCTATGCAATAGTAACTGTATAATCGACTATCCAGAACAATGGGATTGCTTTCTAAAACTAAAAACGATAGCTACAACACTTTCAGATCTAGAGACGACAGTTTGACTACGCTACTTTTTGCAAAAGAGAACTAAAAATGACGCATAATACATAAAAACATTTATAGTTCTTTCCACTAAGGAGGCATAATATTGCAAGAGAAGGGGGTTTTCACAGAAGCACATTGATTACAGATAGCGAAACTCTTGAATAAGACTGAAAATAGTGAGAAAAATCCATAGTCGGAGGGTGAAGTTAACCCTCCCTTACCATCGCACCTGTTACACAGTGAACTCAGTATGTAGTACACCTACTGCACTCGGGAAGTGCGATGCATACAAAATGCCTTGAAGGCAAGGTGCGATGGTAGCAGTGTGAGACATTGAACAGGATTTCACTCACAGTTTCAAATCTAGTTCAGGTGTTTAGGCCGAATAAGTAAAGATCAGTGTATGTAAAACACAGGGTTGATCTAAGAGTTTACTAGAGCCACCATTTAGGGAAATTATATTGCTTGTAGATCTATTGTTTAATTTAGAAACAAAACACAGGGATAGACTGAAGCAAAATTGATCTACTTTGCATTTTTATGACAAATGCAGTTCGAAGGCTAGCTGGCTTGACTTCAGGCTCCGTCTGTAAGTTTATAAAAGAAACCAGGATAAATAAGCTAACAAGTAATCTAGTCGATCCCCAGCCAAGTCTCCATTTTGTTATCCAGGAATAGTGTCCACTCGGATGCTGCTATTCCCACTAATATGGGTGGCTATCATAGAAACAAACAATCAAAGTCTACTGTTGTTTCCTTTTATGAAAATAGACAAGAGGAGGAACAAGAAGACCAACCTGAGTCTTGCGCTTGATTTCCTCTCCTTCTTGATAGAGCTTCGTCGCTTCTTCTTTGTCTGCCCAACTTCAAAAGACCTGCAGAGAATCACAACAACATAATACTATGCAAGAAACAAGGATATAAATTCATAAAATAATACAGGATTCATATGTGTATTAACCATATACATGCATATATAAACAAGTACACAAGAATATGGAAGGAAACAAGAATAGCTTTATTCAGATGAAAAGTAGCAAGAGGATTACAACCATGTGCTCTAAACCAACATCATCCTCCAGCTAGGAATCCCTTCTTTACCTCAAGCAAAGCTAGATCACCCAACACTGTGAATGTACACAAGAAAACCAACAACACTTCTCTATAAGGTACAAAATTCCAGCCCTTGGATCTCTGTGATGAGGGATCCATATATAGATGATTACAAAGAGGTGAGTCATCTTCTGGGATCTTGATTAGTGTCTTCTCTCTGATAGTTCATGCTTCCACTTGGAGAATGATGATCTCTTACTCATCCTTGGTCAAAAATGGAGAGGTAAGTGTCAGAGGGGAAGCTTCTCGAAGATTCCATGATCTTCCACCTCGCATTTTTGTCCCTACCATTTGTCCATTCTCGACCATCGCACCTTACAGAGGAGCAAATCAGTATGCATTGCACCTTGTGCACAGGGAAGGTGATATGCATCATACCCTCTACATTGAGCTTTCAGTATGGTCCAGTTTTGACCATTTATGAGCAGTTTTTAGCGGAGAACTTCTGGGAGATGATGTAATCAATTAAGCTTCTTCCTTTAGGCAGTGAAGCAACACTTTTAGGGACTTAGGAGCCCTCAGTTTATGGACATTTATGATTTGGGTTGAAGTGCACAAAAATGTCTATAACAAAGGTGCATGAGATTGCATGCAGGATTGCCTTTACAATTTTGGGCAGATGCCGTAGATACTACTGTTTATCTAATAAACAGAGGGCCTTCAAGTTCCTTGGATGGTAGTGTTCCAGAGGAAGCATGGACAGGGAAAAATGTAAACTACTCTTTTTTAAAGCCTTTTGGTTGTGAGGCCTTTGTCCATATTAATAAATAAAATAGAACAAAGCTTGAGGAAAAGTCAAAGAAATGTACCTTTATTGGATATGGTGTTAGTGATTTTGGTTATCACTTATATGATTATGAAAATCACAAAATAATTAGGAGCAGAGATGTAATATTCAATGAAAAGGTCTTGTATAAGAATAAGTTGCAGGAAAAGAAACAAGAAAAAGAAAACAAGGAATACGCAGTTCTTGATGAAATCACTGAAAACGTAAAGGTGCCTGAAAATAATAATAATCAACTACCACAACAATAGCAACCACCACAACAACAACAGTCACACCAAACTCCTGAAATTGGTTTTAGAAGATCTACCTGGATAAGTATACCCCTTGAACGATACTCTCCTTCATTATTTTATTTATTGTTGACTAAGTCTGGTGAACCTGAATGTTATGAAGAAGTAATGCAGGTTGAAAGCCAGAAGAAGTGGGAGGTAACCATCGAAGAAGAGATGGACTCCTTAATGCATAACCAGACGTGGAACTTATTCAAGTTGCCTACAAGAAAAACTGTATTGAAGAATAAATGGGTTTATAGGCTGAAGGAAGAAGATGGAGGAAAACAAAGGTACAAAGCTAGACTTGTGGTGAAGGGGTTTACACAGAAGAAAGGTATTGATTTTGATGAAATATTTTCTGTTGTTGTTAAAATGACTTCAATCATAAATATTTTAATTCTAGTGGCAGTTGAAGTTTTGTATCTTGAGTAGTTAGATGTAAAGACAACCTTTCTCCATGGGGATTTGGAGGAAGAGATATATATGCAGCAGCCACAAGGATATGAGGGAAAAAGGAAGGAGAAACTAGTGTGTAGGTTGAAGAAGAGCTTGTATGGCTTAAAACAGGCTCCAAGGTAGTGGTATCTAAAATTTGACAAGTTTATGTCTGAGCAAATCTCCGGAGTCGCCATGGGTTCCTCGCTCTCTCCTATTGTCGCTAACCTATACATGGAGTACTTTGAGAAAAAAGCCCTTGACTCATTCCACTTAAAACCAGCATGGTGGAAAAGATTCGTAGATGACACCAACAGCAAGTGGACTCATGGCAAAGCAGAGCTTGAGAAATTCTTCAATCATCTTAACTCCTTATCCTCTGAAATCAAATTTACTATGGAGCTTGAGGAGAATGGTAAGATCCCCTTTCTAGATGTCCTGGTCAGTAGAAGGGAAGATGGAACTTTGGGACACCAGGTCTACAGGAAGAAAACTCACACGGATAGCTATCTTCATGCTGACTCTTACCATCATCCATCCCAGAAATCAGGCATTTTAAACACCCTTGCTGTCAGAGCTTTCAAGATTTCTGACCCAGATCACCTAAAGGAGGAGATTGAACACTTAACCTATGTCTTCAAAAACATTGGGTACAAAGAATGGAGTATCAAGAAAGCTATAAAAAGGGCTCAAAACAGGGCCCTCTCCAAACGTACCCCTGAGGACAAAGAAAATCAAAGGAGAGTTTACCTTCCATACATCCAAGGGGTTACCGACAAGATTGCGAAAATATTAAAAAAGAAAGACATAGACACTCAATTTTCAACATGTGGAACTATAAGGCAGATGATGAGGACAGTTAAGGACAACATTCATCGTCAACAGCTCAAGGGAGTGTACAAGATTGATTGCTCATGTGGGAAGAGTTATATTGGGGAAACAGGTCGATCTCTGAAAACAAGGCTTAAAGAGCATGCAGCCGACATAAAGAATGATAGATCTCGTACGTCAGCCCTGGCAGAACACTCATCCAAGACCCAACATCATATGTGTTTGGAAGACGCCAAGATAATTGCAAGGGAGGACAATTATCATAAAAGGAAAATGAGAGAGGCCATCGAAATCATGAAATTCCCGCGGAACCTCAACAGGGACAATGGAAGCGAAATCAGTGGGAACTGGTTTCCCCTGATCAGAAAAATTTCCCCCCCCTTGGAAGCTCAAGATCAATAAGCCTTCCAGTCAGAAGGTTTATTTTCTTATTAATTAATTAATCATCCTTTAACTTAAATTTATTTAATTATTAATTATATAATTTAATTTAATTTAATTAATTATATTAATTAAATTAAATTAAATGCTTAATTAATTAAATTCAAATTTAATTAAGGGCTTAATATAATAAGATATTAAAATTAATTAATTAAATTAATAAAAGATTAAATTAATTAAATAAAATATTAAAATTCACTAATATATGAAAATAGGTATTAAAATTAATTATTAAATAGTAATTAATTAAAATATAAATTGAATAAAATATGGTTTTAAAATTAATTAATTAAAAGAAGGTATTATTTAATTAATTAAAATTATATAATTAATTAAGGATAAAATGATTTAAAAATAAGTTTTAAATTAATTTTAACTAATATAATAAATAATAAGGAAGGCCTTTAATTAATTAATCTATAAATGAAAATTTAGGTATTAACATTAATTAATTAAAATAATATAATTAATTAAAAGGATAAATGTAATAAAATATGGTATTAAAATTAATTATTAAATAAGGTATTTAATTAATTAAAATAAATAATATAATTAAATAAAAAAGATTTGAATAAAAATAAGGCTTTAAAATAATTAACTATATTAAAAATAATAAGGAAGACCTATAGGTTAATTAATCTTAATATTAATTTATATGGAAGAAAAATTGAATCATGATAAAAATAGTAAAAATTAAGGAATTAACTAATATAATTAATAAAAGTAATTCAAGTAATTAATTTAATATAACAAGGCCTATTCAAATTATTATTAAGTTTTTAAATAATTTTATCATTTGATTAAATATTATAATTAATTATTCTTATTAATTATATTAACAATAAAATAAATTAAAGGGTAAATAATTAATAATAATAATATCAAATATAAGTAAGTGTCGGCTCTCATATTAGGGCTCCTGTGTATTTGTATTTATATGCAGGTTCCGAGCTCTTTCTCTCATTATCATTCATTCTTTCTTTCATCTATCTTTCAAAGTGTCCTGAAGATGGACCCCTGTTGGGGTTCGAAACGTCGGCAGAATGAAGTTAAAACTGTGGATAATCCGGAACATGAAGCTACAAAAAATTCCCACAGAGGCCTGAAATCCAACAAGGTTATACTAGATGTCACTATGATCATTGTGCTTATCTGAAAAAGCAAAATGATGGCAGCTATATTATATTTTTATTGTATGTAGATGACATGCTTTTTGCAGGGTCTAACCTGTAGGAAATAAATGTGCTCAAAAGAAAATTGGCAAATTCATTTGCAATGAAGGATTTGGGAGTTGTAAAACAAATCCTTAGTATGAGAATAACTAAGGATAGGAAAAATCGCAAATTAGCATTATTTCAGAATGAGTACATAGAAAAGGTGTTCAAAAGATTTAATATGCACAATTCAAAACCAATTAGTACATCTTTTGCTCAAACTTAGTAAGTAAATGTGCCCAAAAACCCAAGAAGACATGGATTATATGTCTAAAGTTTCATATGCATCAGCCGTTGGAAGCTTAATGTATGCAATGGTCTACACAAGGCCTGATATTGTACATGCAATGGGAGTTGTAAGTAGGTACATGAACAATCCAGGAAAGGAACATTGGATGGTAGTGAAATGGATTCTCAGATATTTGAAAGGTACCACAAACCAAGCGTTATGATTTGGTGGTTCAAACATTTCTCTATAGGGATATGTTGATGCAGATATGGTAGGTGACAAGGATAACAGGAGGAGCCCTACAAGATATGTATTTACTATAGGTGGAACAGCTATCAGCTAGGTTTCAAAAATCCAAAGTGCTGTTGAACTTTCAACACCAGAACCAGAGTATGTTGCTACTATAGAGGCTAGTAAAGAAATGATTTGGTTACAAAGTTTTATGGGTGAATTGGGTAAGGAGCATGATATGGGCATGTTATACAGTGATAGCAAAAGTGCCATTCATCTTGCAAAGAACTCAACATTGCATTCTAGGACTAAAACACATACAGCTCAAGTACCATTTCATACGATCAGTGTTGGACGATGAGAGATTTAACACATCATCAAGGTAAAAGGTCTTGGAAGGGTCCTTTGTCACACTTGGACCTGGATCAAGTGGTATCAGAGTGGTCTTTGCATGGATGTGAATTGCAAGCATGAAAAATGGAATGTGCAGTGATAGAGGATGAAAAAGAGATGTATGAAACTATGCTCAAAATTACCCAAATAGTGGAAATCATGTATGAAACTCTACAGAAAGAGACAGAGGAAAAGTAGCGATTGTAGCTTGAGTAGAAAGCCATGGAAGATGCCCTGGAATAACTAAAGCACAACAACCAAAATCTTCAAATAGAGAGCATTGAATTGAAGATGCTTCTACATGAAGAGAAAGAGGAGAAACATAGTTTGCTACAACAACATCAAAGAAAAGGACGAGGCCTTGGAAAATTTGTACCATGACCCATGTGAGGTAAAATGTAATTCTTTAAATTCATGTATATTTCCTGATGATCATTTCACTATTTTTGAAAATCATACCACAGGAATTGGATCCAAACTGTTGAAGAAAATGGGGTATGAACGAAAAGTGTTAGGCATTAATGGTTAGGGCATTGTCAACGCCATCAAAGTAGAATAATTACCCCATCAGGCAGGACTTGGGTATGTGAGAAAATAAGTTGGGGAATGTGCTAAGACAACAAGTGAGCCAAAAACAATAGAGGATGAGAGACCCTCATCTATTCTTTCCAAATTGACAGAGGAGGTAAAAGATGTTGATTTCCTTTTGGTTTTGTCTTCACATACTATGATTTTTGTTGGATATGTGGAGATCCCAATTACAGGGACAAAAATGAGGCTCCTTACAAGGATGACACATGAGGAGGAAGAAAAACTTGGTGTTAATAATGAAGGAATAACTCAACCATTAGTTATGTAGAGACCTCATTTTGTAGGCATGGGATACACCAAAGGAGAATGCTTGAAGGTGTCATATGCTTCTGAGACATCATCAAAATCATCAAGGAAAGAGAATGATGGGAACACATCCCCATAATCCCATGGTAGTGACCATTGCAAGGAAAGAGTTGAGGCAGGCTCTCATCACCATAATGGCATCAGAGACAGCAAGGAAAGGTATAACCATTTTTTATTTTCGAATGTTCATTTCGATTATAATCATGTTTTTAATAATGAACGTAAAACATGGGATCAAAAAACATGTACCTTTTGTGGATTTCATAACCATAAATTTTCTAAGTGTTGGAAAAGAATGGTAGCACACAAAAGGATGAGGTGTGAAATACCCCCTCAATAGCAGGTAAAGAAACATGGTAAGAAAATCTGGAGGAAGAAAACCTATTGCAGTCATCGCGACAAAAGTGGCCATCAAAGAGCCACTTGTTGGAGGCTCCATCGAGAGCATTGCCTTAAAGACAGAGTGTCGGTGCCTGAACCACGTAAATTAGTTGTTCAACCATCGAATGCACCACAAGGAGGTGACCCATTCACCTTGCTAAGTGAAAAATGGTTTCTAAATATGTTGTCTTGTCATGGTCGTGCTTTTGTAAATCATTTGTTGCATTTTAAAATGTAAAAGTGATGATGTGTTCTCCATCTCTTGTTCAACAACAATGTCTAGTCTTATTATGTGTTGCATGAGAAACTATGAAAGTGATGTCATGTTTCCATCACTTGTCAAAGCAAATAGTGCTTGGCCTTATCTTTGTAAATCATGTGTTGCAGTGATGATGTGTTTTTCCATCACCTATTGAAGCAACAATGATATGTTGGCCTTGTTGTCATAACTGGGGTATTGTGTCCATCTTGATGTAAAATTGACCATCGAGTATGTGTTATAAACTTGTGGAAAATATGGGATGCTTGGGTCATTAGTTGGTCATGAAATTCAAGCATGTAATTTGCAAAACAATGTACTACAAGTTGTAGAGGTTGCAAGTGTCAGCTCATCTCTTAAGGCTTCGAAGAAAAAAGGTGAAACAGATGGAAGCAAGGCCTTTCATGATGCTTGTGATGTAGAGAAGATACACAAAAGTTGCATATTGTTTTTCATGCTTTTGGAGGACAAAAAGCTCCTCAGTGGGGAGGATTGATCCAAGCGGCTCCAGAGATAGACACAGGACAAATGGCTTATGGAAGCTCAAAAATCAAAGTGTTTGGATTATGCTCAAACTAGGTTCATGTTAAAGATCTCATCATCAAGATCATGGTGGTGTGAATAGTTCATCAATCCGTGTCCAGATGAGGAAGATAGAGGTAGTCAAAGTTTTGGTTGACTTTTGCTGTTTGCGCAGGTTAATGGAGACACAATTTGGACTTTTTTGGCAGATGGAATCCAGCCAAATCCAACTATATTCTTGGTGAAATTGTTGCCTCATTAAATTGACTCCTTCGATCAACGTTCGAGAATTTTGAAATACATATGGTTATACATAAAAAACAAAAAATATATATAAAAAGAGGTGGTGGGCCACCACCCCCACCACCCCACATCTCACATACCCATATACCAAACACAAAAAAATTATTAAGGTGAGATAGATGGGGATTCAACCCACCTAGCCCACATGGGTTAGCCCCCACTGGGTGGCCGCATGTGGTGGCAACATCCTATTTAACACACCATGTACCATCCACGGAACATACCAACGACTCAACAAACATTGAACCCACACTCCATCAAACTTGAATATGTCACCGCATTTAAAGTATGGTTACGGGAGTTATCAGGTGCGTCACCCAATGCAGACCCAACCCCCCTCCGAAAAATATGTTGCAGTTTCATAAAATAAGAGAAGTTAAACATGGAGGAGGCGGGGTTTGACCACCTGACCTCCTCCACCAAATTCGGAGATCTCAACCACTAAGCCAAACAAACTCATTGGTTAGTCAGACCAGAAATTTAATATAAACCTAGCATCTTTCCAGTGCACCCCGGATGGAGGAACCAAAAGTGGGCATGGAAATAGAGACAATTTACTTTGACTAATTTATTGTAGGTGGAACCATGATGGAGCGAAATTTCTAGGAGGGTCAAATTTTTGCAGTTTCCAAATGGGACAAACTTTATGTTGATATTACATCTCTCGGCTACATGAACCCAATGGCGCAGTCAGTTTCCTGATCTGAGAAACCAATTTATAGAGGACTCGGAGAAGGGAATATTTAAGGAATCTAGGGGGAATCTAAAAAATTTATTAAGCCCCATATTTTCATTTTCTCTTAATTCAGAAATTTGACAGTTATTTTTGCACTATTCGACGCCAAAAATCTGATGGTGAATTTAGATTTTCCATTTGCTCATTTCATCTTTCAGCCACTTTTCTAAGTGGAATGCAGGTGTCAATATTCATGTGCAAGCAACCATTTCCATGTGATTCAATGTCGTGAGATCAATGGTCCAACCAGTTTCAACAATTTGACATCTTCTTCTTCAGATGGCTCCTGAATGTGAGGTATATGTAGTATGTTCATGTACTTATTTTTTCTATGCATTATACTCACATATCCTTGTTCTACGTTTGATGTGAGATCTTGTTTCTTACTCATTTTTATGATTCCTGCTTGATGTGATGCGGAATCATTTGTGTAATGTACTTGTTGTCATGATTCGTCGTGTTGTGTTTTGAGATCCCTCTGTTATATGTTGATGGGATACTCATGTGTCTCCATGCATGTTTGCATTGATACCTCTTTTATGCCATGTTGGCGGGATGCTCATTATCATCATGCATGATTTTGTGTCATACTCATGAGAGTCCATTTGATTGAGAGTTCTTGTACCAGAACACCTCCTGGAGCCACTCCTACATGAGGGAATTTACCTTATATAATAGTGACTTCACCTTGTATGTACTTTATCACTATTGACAACACTTAATGCAGTGCCCTACACCATCTTGACACCAAGGCCCAGAGACGTAGTCCCTCCTGGATGAACTCTGTTATCAACAACTTATGTTTTCATGTGTTGATGATTAGCATGTTCCTCTTATTTAGAGCATGCAGATGTATTCACTTATGTTGTTTTAAAAATGCAATTTAACACATCACTAAAATAAAAGGCCTTGGAAGGGTCCTTTGTCACTCCTGGTCCTGGATCAAGTAAGTTCAATTTTAAGCATTAAGGGACTAGACCCAAGGAATTTCAAATCCCTTCAATAATACAAGGCTTATCATTACGAAGTCTCTTGATTTCATAATTGTATTTAAAATTATATCCCCCAATTAAACTGTAAAGTTTTAGGAGCTTATCCTAGCAAGTGTTTATGAATACTGAAATATTATTGATGATGATACCAGAGATCCCTATCGATATAGTAGAAGAACACACATATAGAGTGAGGTAGATGAGAAGCTAAGATTGTCTTGTCCATTAACATCTAAGAAGGACAATACAAACCAAAAATCAATGATCCATGCAAGGTGACTTGAATTGTATATATATACAAAAGTTGGGCTGGCCTAGAATATTAAAATCTGAACACAATTTTAATTATCTGATTGGGGATGTCTATGAGTTTCCCTTTGATACCGAGGAAAGCAAAAACATAACATTATTTATCCTTTAGTGGTCGGCACGACTTTCCAAATGTAGCATACTAATACATCTAGCAGAACTATTTAGTCTAGTATAATGCCATTCATAATATTATGCCCTTGAAAGTGCTTGGTGAGTAACAATGTGAATTGGTAACTAGAGATCCCTTGTAGCACTACATGGGGGAAGAAAAATATGGAATAGGTTTTTAAAATGCAATGACCTGTCTCTTTTGAGTTGGTGGATATCACATGTGCTGCCAATTTAATGAATTCATATCAATTAGTTGCTAGAAGTATTTGTTTAGTTGTTTTAAGGAGTATATTTACGTTCTCCATTCACCAACTCAATAACAAGTGACTATAAAATACTGAAGACGTTGAAGTTGAAATTTTTCATGGCTCAAATTATTTCCTTCCTATTGGAATGTATTCAAAGATATCTTATGTCCTATGCATGGAAAATATATTGATAATACAAATTCCCTTCCATCTAACAATTGGAAGATTAAGGCAAAGTAGTTTCTAAGAAACTCACATGTGCATGATTAAAATACAAAGAGAAAATTAGATAACCATTGAAATGAATATGGTGAGAATGTCATATGCACTAAACATGACTCTAGTATCATGTTTGATTATTGGAAGCAAAATGATAAATCATCTTTGACATATGCTTACAGTGATGATGTGGACAATGACATAGATAGTTTTGTCAATGTGCATTTTATGGTAGAAAACAAAGTGGATCCTAAGGCTTCATTCTCAGACATAGATGATCCTTTGATAGAGTATTTGAGAAATTCTCTTGAACCTAACCTAAATATACTCAAGTGCATCGTAGAAGGTATATTTTGAACCTAGAAACCCATATGGGAAAACTAAAAGGCTGCAATTTCAGTGTCCTATGCGTGTAAAATATATTGAGAATAAGAATACCCTTCGATCTAACAATAAGAATATTAATGCAAATAAATTCTAAGCAAATCACATATGCATGCTACTCATACAAAGAGAAAATTAGAAAACCATTCAAATGAATCTGGTGAGAATATCATGTGCACTAAACATAACCCTATTCTCATGTTCAATGATTGGAAGAAAAATGATAAATCATATTTGACATATGCTTACATTAATGATGTGGAAAATGACACATATAGTTCTATCAATATGAATTTCATGATAGAAAACAAAGGGGATCCTAAGGCTTCATTCTTTGACATAGATGATCCTTTGATAGAGTATTTGAGAAATTCTCTTGAATCCAACTTGAATATACTCATGTGAGTGATGAACATGGACATGAAATTACATAAATATATTGACACCATGACCCTATACTTTTAATTTATGATTTCAAATGTATCTAATTGATATAATGTTGCTTCATTTGTTCTTTCATGTTAAAAAGTTGTGTGTTGAATATTTTTTTTCACACTAAGAATTCTTCTAAGATTAGTGATGGAGTCAAGATGATGAGATCATATATGTCACATTGGTATGTGGTATATTATATTTAAACTTGCTTTTCAATGAAGAAAGATTGTTAATTTAAAATTTTGAATGGTTTATGTATATTTTTTAATTTTCTAAAAATTTGGGGAATACATGTCTTCGTATCTATAAAGATGTTTGCTTCAACATTTTAACCACCTTGGATTTTTTTTTTTTGCATATTATCTCCAATGTGCCACGGGGACATGCCCCCCATGTATCTCATGCTATGCATGGGACCGAGGGAAACACTTCCCAATGTGCGGGACACATTTCCCCAAAAGGGGTGTATTTAGGCATGCCCTCCCTGTCTCACCACCAACTCTAGGAGGGGATGCGTGGGTGCCATATGCCCCATTGTTTTTGTTCAACAAACCTTTAACAAAAGAAAAGGATGGGATAGAAATTTGAGGAGTTTGTGACCTTGGAAATTAAGAGAAATATAAAATTCTTAAAATAAAAGTGACATTCTCTAGACATTCTTCAAACAGACATATATGAGACATTCTCATTTATGACTACCTTTCTATCAAAACAATCTCATTTATGACTATTTGGAGAATGTCCAAAGAATGTCACTTTTTTAACATTACCATTAACTTTTTCTGGCTGTTGGAGAGTCTTTCCAACATCATTGGACTTATATGGAGAAAGTGGAATTTCATATCCTATCCAGGATAATTGATTATGAGATTGACTAGGGATCAAGGCTTTTAGAAGAACACCAACAACAATTCCTTGTCATATTTGCATTACAATGGGAACCAGAATTTCAAATTTTTATGTCCATGGCAGACATAATGATTAGGATTGACAGAGATGGAAGCTTTCTCGAGTTCAAATATTATATATTGATAGTTTAAAAAATGCATCAATGATTGTTGCAAGAAACGACATTAATGAAAGGTTAATTTAAATTTTCTTAAAGTTTCAAGAAAAATTATGAAATTGACGTTAGAGCCATAAGCTTGGAGAACCTCAAAGAGATCCTATTCCATAGATAAGTATGTTGAAATAAATCACTGAGCTCATGTAACAGAGAAAGTTTGAAAGGAATCTCTAGTAGTGTAGCCTAGTGTTAGCCTCCTACTACAGCAGGTTACTCATATTTCATGATTGACATTTTAGAGACCAAATATGTCATACTTTTCATGCTGCAATGCTCCATATTTGCTAAACAGTCACCAAGCAAAGAAGGCTACTCAAAGTTCATCTAACTACTCTCCAAATTTTGAGAAGTTATTCCAGTTTTGTACAATATTCAGTTAAGGGGAGGTCTAAACAGCCTAATCTTGGTCTCCCTAGATTTCAATTTCCTGTTTTAGAATATAGAGAATGAAAATATGTCCAAACATCTTAAACTTGGCAGATTCTTAGATAGGTAGAGAATCAAAGGAGCCCAACTGCTTAATCTGGGCCCTTGGAAGAAAAAAGGGTAGTTTGTAGATAGGAAGGTATAAAAAGAAAAAATTGAAATAATGAGTCTGCAAGTCTAAGTGCACCCAAACCAAAAGAAGAAAAAATGTTAGGTAAGTAGGCTGGGTAGGTAGTTTTGAGGTTGCACAACTTTGATTGCTGATCAGTTCCATATTTTCAATATGTCACCTCTACTCATGACACAATCACCAGGCAGTTTTTTGTGAAAGAACTCAAAACAGGAATAACTAACTTCCCTTCTCCATCTCCCCCAAATCATTAAATAATTTCCTCAAAAAGTGGTCAAGATCTTCTTGACATCTCTTAATTTCATCATTTTCCATGTCATTTATCCTAGATGAAGATCTGCTTCACTCAAGGAAGGATCCATACTTTCTCTATAAAATTCTATGTCCCCGTTGAAGCCTAAGATCTCTCAAGCTTAGCGCTTTCTTACCATCTCCATATTAACTACTAACATTATTATTTAACTCCCTATATTTTCCCCATCCCCCTACTAAAACTGTGTAAACGATCCCTTATATAAATATCCCTCCCCTTGGTTGAAAAATAAGCATAAGTACCCCCAGGAATTGCTCAATTTGTCTAAAACTTGGCAAGATCCCTCATTCTTCTCCTTAAAACCATATTCTAATGCAATAGACTCCTTCCAAAGTATAAAATCCCTTTTTAGGTTATCGAACCCCTTCCAAGGCCTCAAGTGCTCTTCTGACGCACATACTCACTCCTTTCGACCGCAATAGACCCTTGTCGATTTCCTTAACACTCTGCAGATCCTAGGGAGCCATCTCGCGTCGCCATATCGCAATATTTTCACCACATAGTTATGCCCCATCCTTTGTTGCCCGATGCGATATCGTGATATCGACGATCGACAGTCGCAAGCATCGCATTTCCAAAATAAAAACCTTCTCGTTCCCCGCCGATGCGATATTGCAATCGCATCGGAAGAAGTTCATCGCATCGCATTAAAGTATGAGCCACCCTGCCACGTCACCTGGATGACGTCATCCATTGTACTGCTGACGTCATGCTGATGTCAGCAGCCAAAAAAACCGAAAAGTCGCGCAGGAAGAAAAATCGTACTTCGGAGCTCCGGAACAAGAAAAGGAGGCAGTTTTCGATGCACGATTAGTGCAAAGCACTAATCACACATCGCTATGGGAAATAGGCAGTTTTGTGGAATCTTTAGGGAATCTTTTGATTCCTTGGCCCATTTTGCACTGAAAAGGCCCGAAATTGCCTGATTTTGCCAAATCAAACTGATTTGAAGACAGGAAGAGACCAGAGACAGAGATTAAAGAGTATCAGATCAAATCAATAGGGAAAAAGCACGTCAAATAGTATCAGCAAGCGGCGAAGACCATCAATGTAGCGGCAAAGAGTATCAGCGAAGATCTTAACAGCGGCCCAAAGCAGGAGAAAATTAAATACCTTCCAAGAAAGAAAAAGAAAGAGGGCGAGTCCACTCAAAACTCTCAAATCATGGTTATTGCACATTTAACTCGCACCAGAACAGAACTACAAATCCCAAAGCACAGTTATTCCAGCAGTACTGTATCGAGGCTCCAAGGGCCACATTGCACTCCTTTTGATCCAGCTACCTCTGACATGATTTCAGTAGGTATTTACTTGCACTTAATTTTAGCACAGGTTTAGGTTTAGAAATCTCTTTTGCAGACCTGTTTTAGGTCAATTGTAATAAATAAGTTCGATATTTTGCACTATAAAGATAGCACTGAACACTGTATTACTGGTTGTTGGTTGGTTGCTTGCGTGATTAGTCAACAAGCTATCTCTAGCTGAATTTTCTCCAGGAGAGACTCGCATTGTAATATCTGATAAGTTTTTATAATCAAAGGCTGCTTATGAGCCTTGGAGAACAGATTGTGCACCGTGTTTACTGGTTGAAGAGTGATTATGGAATTCCCGTGTTGTTGCATAACTCAATAAGTGTTTCTTACCTCTATTTTAATTCATGAATTACGCTCTTAAACAGCAGAAAGAAATATTAGCTTAGAATTTGTTTAAATACACTCTATGCTCAATTTCTGTTCTTTCTTTATGTTTTCTTCTGTTTAAGCATAAATATGAATTCCACATGGCTCATGTTTTCCTTAACCCAAGACTGTTATCCAGGGATTCTTCATTGCCCCTAGATAGAGATCATCTTTCCCTCTGTTAAGTTAAATGAGAGATTATTAAGTGCCTCTCATTTCTTACATATCATTCACCCTTTTATTCTGAAGATTGCGTTATGAGCATCTATCCTGCTCCATTATTTCTCTTATGACCAGAAAGATGCATTGATAATCCTAACCCGTGACTCCATGCCCAATGGTTTGAAACTTATCACTTCATAAATTTGCCTCTCTTCCTGAAAGCATTTTCCTTACATCCAAACACAAACAAAAACCCCAAAGCCAAAAGCTAGCCTAAAATCATCAACAAAGTTGAATCATTAAGAGAGAGCCCTCTCTGATTGCAGGTGGCTAGAACCTGCAATCCAAAGATGGTTTGTGGTTACCTCGGCCGTATCCCTACAGGAGCCTAGGGACAACCTGAGTGATAACATAATGGCGACTCCACTGAGGACCTCCTCAGATAAATTCACTAAACTAGTCTGCAGCCCCACAGAGGAAGAAGCCGACCTATGAAGGTCTCGGCCGACCTGTGTTGTTGTGTTTTTTAGAAAACGTTCCCAAAAAATAGAGTAGAAGCTGGCTCCTAAGAAGAAAACGCGTAATACACAATCAAATCCTGATCCAAATAGCCCAGATGTTGTTGAAAATCCGAATTTAATTCCTAAGATCATTAGAAAACAAAAGAAAAATCAAAACCGAACTGCTGCGAGTCCTGAAATAGTTCAGCCAAGAAGTGTTCCAACCCCTGTCAAAGTTTTATTCCAGTCAACCCCAAGTTCCCCTGGTTCATCACCTCCTTCTCCAAGCAGCTCCTCTACACCTCAATCCCATACTCCTACTACCACTACTACTCCTTCTACCCCGGTTGTTCCTGTTATCCCCGTCGCCCTAGATGTTCCGCTTATCCCCATCATCATGGCTAGATATGCACCCTTACAGCTGCCTGCTAATCACGGGACTATGCCTCAGGACTACCAGTCAAAAATCACCTATTTTGATGGCGTGACCTCCTACACCGCCCTACATCATACAAAGGGAATGCATGATTATTTCAAGAGTTATGAAATTGATGATGAGAGTGTAAGAATGAAGATTTTTGTCCAAAGTTTGACCGGTGATGTCAGAACCTGGTTTAGAGTACTTGCACCCAATTCCATATTAAACCCTGAAGCCTTATACCAGGCATTTATTAACAGATGGGAGAAACAGAAATATCCCCACACATACTATCTGAGTATGATACTATCAAAAGAGGACCTCAGGAAACAGTTTTGGATTACTGTGCAAGATTTAACAATGTTTACAATGAAATACCACAAAATTTAAGACCTCCACCTGATCTCGCTTTGTAAAAATTCCTGGATGGCTTTGATGCTGAGATGGAATATCAGTTAAGGGAAAGAGCCCCTCGAAGCCTTGTAGAAATGCAAGATCTTGTTGTTAGTGTGGAAGAAAATCTAATTGCTAAAAGAAACAAAGCCAAAACTGAGAGAAGAACCACTTTCAAAGAAGAACCCTCAGCCTTTGATCAGAAGCTAGATGCTATCATCAGTGGCATCCACAGGTTGGGAGATAGAGTAGATAGTGTTGAGAGAAAAACTTCATGGTAAGGTCAACAGCCCAATGCTATCAGGAACCCGAACTTCAGAAAAACTCAAAACACAAACGTTGGAAGGGCCAGTCCCGACCATGATATTAGGCTTCCTTTTGAAGAAAACTATGCAGAGGCATCTACATCCGCTGAGCCCATAGATGGGACTCATATGAACCTGATAGATTCATAAAATGAATAGAAAATCTTCCTTACGGAGGAAGACCGACCATATCCTGATGCAAAACAATTTCACACCAAGTCGGGAGAGTCTTTCGACTTTAGACAAGGCTATGATACCGTTGTGTACAAGGCACACAAGCAATACAAATTAAGAACAAGGACCATTGATGTTCCCCCATCTAGCAGAACAAAAGATAGAAAACAACTCAACAAAAGTAAAGGATATACCACCAACAATTAACCAGTTGACAGCTCTGTCCCAAACCCTCATCAGGTAACTGTGGAGGATGTAACAGACACACACTCTCCTGTTGAGCGACCTCTACCTCCCTCCTCCGCAAAAGAAGATCTGAATAGCACTCCCAAAAATCTTCCCAAAACAGAAATACCACAAACTGTCATACATCATGACATTGACAGTCTAAAAGAAAACATAGAGAGTATGCCTGAAAAAGAGAAATTTGCCACTATCAACGTCAGGAACTCATTGGAAAAACCATTTAGTTTAGAAGTAGAGATTGGAAAACTCAAGATTTACATTCCCCTCTCAGAACTTGCCAAACATGATGTATACAGACAACAAATTCAAAGGTCACTTCAATTACCAGAAGTAAGGGATGATGTAAACGTTTTAGATGATACCCCTGAACTACTGTTTGGTCCAGAAGTTAACGGAAAAACAACATATGGACATGTTCCACCTTTTTATGTCAGTCTACACATACATGAAAAAATACTGCATAACGCTATGTTTGACTCAGGTGCCTCACATAACCTTATGCCCAAAGCTGTAATGGAAAGGTTGAACCTTGATGTGACAAGGTCGTACAAAGATCTGTATTCCTTTGACTCAACTCAAGTCAAATGTTTAGGCTTGATCAAAGACCTTTGTGTCTCTCTAGTCCAATTCCCCAACAAGACAATCTTAATGGACGTAGTAGTTGCTGACATTCCCACAAAGTATGGCATGCTCCTATCTAGATCGTGGGGAGCAAAATTACAAGGGTCCCTTCAACTTGACCTCTCTTATGCCACTATATCTGTCTTTGGGCAACCAAAGCAACTATATAGAGAAACATTAATGAAGTATGTGGTGAGTAGTGAGGAAAAACCCCAAAATTTTCCAAGTTACTCAATCCATTTCGATATGGATTCCTTTATTTTATTTAATGATAACACTAGCCCTCCAACTAATGATAAGCCGTTATCTTTGGAGAAAGGAACGTACATCAATGAGGAATCGGTTTCCAATACCCATGAAATTGTATCAACAGCCAAGGCAACCAACAAACAGCAAGAAGAAAACTCCGAAATAGAAATTGTAAGTCTACCCGATCGTCAAACAACTGAAACTCTTAATACAAACCTCAAACAAGAAATCACATGGCATTTGGAGTTTGATGGTTCGGTTAACAAGTTAGGAGCAGGGGCTAGAGTGTGGATTTACAATACTCATGATGATCACGCACAAGGCCATGCCTATAGACTCAATTTCAGATGTACAAACAACATGGCAGAGTATGAAGCCCTTCTCTTAGGCCTTAAGTTGCTCAAAATCCTGGGAGCTACTAAAGTGTCCATCCTAGGTGACTCTGACTTGATTATACAACAAATAAAAGTTAACTTTGTCGCTAATGATAGTAGAATGAGAGATTACAGAGCTGCTACCACCGAATTACTCAATGCCTTCAGTGAATTCAAGCTTGACAATATTCCACGAGATCATAACATTCATGCCCATAGCCCAGCAACCTTTTCTAGCACATGCAAGCTTCCCTTTGAACCAAATCACCATTTCACTGCTGAAATAAAACACATACCTTCGGTCCCTAACAATGTCAAAGATTGGCAGGTATTTCAAAATGATGCCCAGATTAACAGTTTTTTAACTCTGGAGGACGAATTTTCCAACACAAACATTGACATGGATGCCATGGCCAACTCACAACAGTTAGTAGAAGAAAATCACCTAATTGTAACAACTGCAACAACTAAACAAATCCTTAGCCCAACTGTTTTTAACAATACAAACATAGAACAGCTGAAACAAATATGTTTAGAGGAAACAACCAAGGTGGAGGATGAGTTTATTGATCTGAAGAGTAATGTTCTACCTACCGGCCTTACTCCATTGGAAGACATGTTTGATGACAACGATGTGTCCAAAAAGCCAAAGATGGAGCCTTTGAATGCTGCCATAGAAGAACACAACATAGGAACAGCAGAGCATCCCAGAATGATTAAGTTGTCCAAAAATCTGCCCCCTGATCAAAAACCGAAATATGTGGATTTGTTCAAAGAGTTCCAAGATGTATTTTCCTAGACTTATGAGGACTTGAAGTCCTATGACACCTCAGTGATCCAACATACCATTCCCTTAAAACCAAATAAAAAACTGTTCAAACAGAAACTTAGAAGAATCAACCCCATGCTTCTTCCCTTGATTGAAAAAGAAATAAAGAGAATGTTTGAAGCAGGTATCATTGCACCCATCAAATTCTCTGAATGGGTTTCTAAATTAGTTCCCACCAGGAAAAAAATAGAAGAGATAAGACTGTGTGTATATTTGAGAAATTTAAACCAGATCTCTCTAAAAGACCACTACCCGTTGCCCAAAATGGACCATATCTTGCAAAGAGTGGTGGGTTCCTCTAGAATTTCTTTACTAGATGGATTTTCAAGATTTAATCAAATACTTGTTCACCCGGATGACCAGGACAAGACAACATTTACCACACCGTGGGGAACATTCAAGTACGTTAAAATGCCTTTCGGGCTGAGAAATGTTGGTGCTACCTTTCAAAGGGCAATGGATATTGCATTTTCCAAGGAGATACATGATTTCCTCATAGTTTACCTTGATCACCTGACCCCATTCTCCAAATCTGACCAAGAGCACCTTAAGCACTTAAGGCAAATTTTCATGACATGCAGGAAATATGGCATTTCCTTGAATCCTAAGAAGTCCCTGTTTACCCTTAAGGAAGGTAAGCTTCTAGGGCATATAATATCAAAAGATGGGATTAGAATTGACCCAGAAAGAATTCAAGCTATCCTTCAAATCCCTTATCCAAGAAACATAAAAATACTCCAAGCATTCTTGGGAAAGATCAATTTCCTAAGGAGATTTATCCCAAACCTAGCCGAGCTAATAAGGCTACTGAGCAACATGTTGAAGAAAGATGCCAAGGTAAAATGGTCTCTTGAAACCAAGCAGGCTTTTGAGAGTATAAAAACTGCCCTAACTCGAACGCCTGTCCTCACCAGTCCTCAATTCGACAAAGATTTTATCATTTTTTCCTTTGCATCTGAACACACCATAGTTGCTATCCTTCTGCAGAAAGATGATCAGGGCAACGAAAATCCAATTGCTTTCTTCAACCGAGCTTTGAGAGATGCACCCTTGAAATATCAAATTACGGAAAAGCAAGCCTATGCCCTGGTCAAAGCCATTAAATACTTTAGAATTTACATCCTATACTCCCACGTGATTGACTATGTCCCTAATGCTGTTGTAAAAGATATATTAACTCAAGAGGGACTAGAAGGCCAAAAGAGGCAAGTGGATTGCCAACATACTTGAATACAACATTGAAATAAAGCCCACCAAGCTCATAAAAGGACAAGGATTAGCCAAACTAATGTCTGAAAAAAACTTCCAAGCATTAGACATTAATCAACTAGACAATGAACCAGAGCTGGCGACTCCACAGATCAGTGAAACCTTCGTGCAATCCCCATGGTATGCTGATATTTGCTTTGTATTGTTAAACCTGTGTGCTCCCCCAATATTGTCCAGAACCAAGAAAAGATTTTTAAGGATGAAATCATCAAAATTTTGTGTCATAGATGGTGCTTTGTTTTGGAAAAATCATGAAGGTATTTTTCTTAATTGTTTGACTATAAATGAAACTAACAGCATCATGAAAGAATTCCATGCAGGGGACTCTGGAGGACACTTATATTGGAAGTCCACGGCTGACAAGATCTTAGGGGCTGGTTATTACTGGCCCTCTCTATTTGCAGATGTAAAGAAGTTTGTTATCTCATGCCACAAATACCAAATCTTTGAAGGGAAAAGAAAACTACTACCCTTGCCCCTTAAGCCCATTTCAACCGAGAAACCTTTTCAACAATGGGGTCTCGACTTCATTGGAGAAATTCATCCCTCTTCCTCAAGCCAACACAAGTGGATTTTAACAGCCACCGATTATTTCACTAAGTGTATTGAAGCCATCCCATGTACGCAAGCCAACGACTCCACCATTATCCAATTCCTTGAGAGCAATATCCTTTCTAGATTCGGCTGCCCTGAGAAAATTATCACTGACAACGCTGCTGCTTTCAAATCCAAAAAAATGATCAACATTTGCATAAATACCACATCACCTTAGGCCACTCCACAACTTACTACCCCCAAGGTAATGGTTTGGCCGAATCTTCCAACAAAAGCCTCATCAATATCATAAAGAAACTACTGGAGGAAAACAAAAAGAACTGGCATAGGAAGCTCACAAATGCTCTGTGGGCAGACAGACTTTCCACCAAGAAATCCATTGGGATGAGCCCTTATGAACTTGTATATGGCATGGAAGCCAAGTTCCCTTCATCTCTAGGCATTCCTACTATTAAATTGTTCCAAGAAATTCAGGCTGAACCGAATGACATGCAGAGAAGAGTTAATCAAACCATTCATCTTCAGTAAACCAGAGAACAAGTCTTTGACAGAGCTCAAATACTACAAGAGAAACTCAAAAAGATGTTTGATAAGAAGGCCAAAGCAGAGGATTTCTAGGTGGGCAGCAAAGTTCTAAAATGGGATTCACGAAGAGAAGACAAGGGCAAACACGCGAAATTTGATTTTTTGTGGAAAGGTCCATACATCATTAGCGCTATGCAAGGAAATAATACCTATTTTCTCAAATCTCCAGATAGCAGCACAGCTGAAGAAGGCCTTGTCAATGGCTGAATGTTAAAGCACTACAATGATCCTTTTGATTGAAAAGAGCAGGCGGTGTTTTATTCTATACATAGAATATTTGTATATACCAGTGTTTTGATTTTTTGTAAGAATCCATGATGCTAAAGCACGCAGAAGAAAGCAGGCAATGATTTACAGTTTATCAGCAACACAAGTGAAGGAAAGAGTTGTTACCAGTCTAAAGGTTCAAATCAATCCAACAGTCAAAATGAAGACGTTCAAAGCAGAGAAATAACAGAAGAAACAAGGCAATCTGACCTGCTGTTCTCGGCTTCTCACAAGGAGAAGCCATCCCCAAGTGGAGCCATTGTTAGCCTCCTGCTGCAGCAGGTTACTCATATTTCATGATTGACATTTTACAGACCAAATAT
>APFE031210410.1:18272-31842 GCA_000404065.3 Pinus taeda | reverse complement strand
CGCACTGTAATACCTGATAGTTTCTATAATCAAAGACTGCTTATGAGCTTTGGAGAATGGATTGTTCACTGTGTTTACCGGTTGAAGAGTGATTATGGAATTCTTGTGTTGTTGCATAACTCAATAAGTGCTTCTTACCTCTGTTTTCCATTCATAAGCTACCATCTAAACAACAAAAAAGAAGATTAGCTTAGAATTTGTTTAAATACACTCTATGCTCAATTTCTGTTGTTTCTTTATGTTTTCTTCTGTTTAAGCATAAATATGAATTCCACATGGCTCATGTTTTCCTTAACCCAAGACAGTTATCCAGGGATTCTTCATTGCCCCTGGATAGAGATCATCTTTCCCTTTGTTAAGTTAAATGAGAGATTCTCTCATTTCTTACATATCATTAACCCTTTTATTCTGAAGATTGTGTTATGAGCAGCTATCCTGCTTCATTATTTCTCTTATGACCAGAAAGACGCACTGATAACCCTGACCCATGGCTTCATGCCCAATGGTTTGAAACTTATCACTTCATAAATTTGCCTCTCCGCCTGAAAGCATTTTCCTTCCATCCAAACACAAACAAAAACCCCAGAGCCAAAAGCTAGCCTAAAATCATCAACAAAGTTGAATCATTAAGATAGAGCCCTCTCTAATTGCAGGTGGACTAGAACCTGCAATCCAAAGATTTGTTTGTGGTTACCTCGGCCGTATCCCTACAGGAGCCTAGGGACAACCTGAGTGATAACACCTAGCATGAAGAAACTTGTCCAACAGGCTTTGATCTTTTGAGAGACAGAAAGATAGAGGAAAAATAGGGTTCTAACAAGAGATATGAATTTTCCTAAGAGAAGGCATTTAAATTCCACCAGAAGGGAAATTTTTTATCAAATGTCAAAGAATTACCCATACTACCCAGCAAAATGTGATTAATATTGTACAAAGTCTACCAAAATCTCAAGCATTAGTGACAAAGGTAATATTTTGCTGAACTTTTTGTTTCACAATAAATATTCAAACTAATGGAGTTTTCAAAATTTCTGACAGCTTCTGCATTTAACTGTCTATTGAATTACTATTGTCAAAAGTCAGAAGAAGTATATGAGAAAACTAGGAAGGATTGATGATGATTATGCCATCTACAGTAGATGACCTCATACCAAGTGCCTCAAGTGTAGGACATTGAATATGCATGGTGAAGAAAAAAGTTCACGAATTTTATATGAATATGCAAATAAAACAAGAATAATCATCTCTATAATCCAAATATATGTGTCACAAATACAAAATAGAAGATCAATGGTGGCCACCTAAAAGGTGTTAAGTATGCCAATGATTAATTGTCTGCAATCAATGAAACAATACAAGAAGAAAGAATTACACATCAACTAACTTTAACAATTAGTTCCATATATGTATGATTTAGTCACTAGAGTGGCACACTTGATGGTAACTTTTCAAGCTCTTCTAATTCACCAACAATGTTGTCAAGTTCTTTTACAATTTCTTCTTGAATACCCTCTTGGTGCCAAGATACTATAACAACGCTTGTATTTCTTAGCGATTCACCATTTTGTACTAGTGATTCATCGTGATTTTGCAAGATAATATAATTTGGTGAGAGATTCGCCAAAAAAATTATATTTACATATTATATTATTAATACAATTTCCTTCCATTTTTCCTATGTATCATGGGGATTCACCCATTTATTATACGTATAATTTAGTGGGGTTATTAAAATTTTCATGGGTTAGCAATTGAATTAATGGTTTATGAAGAAAATTGAGCTATAACTCAAGAGAATTTGAGGTAAATTGGACATATTCATGTTCTTAGGAGGTTAATTTATAAATAAGAGGATTTAGTTTCCAAACTAGATGTTTTTTAACTAATATGTGCATCTTTCGCTCGAAAACACTAGGATTTGATTTTAGGGCTCTATTTGTCATAATTTAGAAAGAGTGGTGATTTTAAAAGGTGACGAGGATGAAATATTGGTCTAGAATCCATGAATTAGGAGTGAAATAGATTTAAAATAAGAAAAAGACATATATGGATGTGCATGATGAGTTGGACGTTGAACTATACAAAATAAAAAATCAATGGGCCCACTGGCCTTTTATATAAAAACTTTCAAGTTTCACATGTGGCAAAACTAGATTGGGTAAAGATTTAGGTTAAAATTATGCTGGTGTCATGAGTATGACAAGATGGAATGGGCCATGCCATGTAGCAAGCTAACCTAGTAGGATTTTTTCATGGTAGAGATACCTGGAGGAAGTGTTCGCTTGATAGGAGGCTAATCATTACAATGAATGGCATGGAAGGAGTGCATGATGTGGGGTGGCATGTGGAAATACTATGTGAAGGACCACATGGCTCCCATACACACCTTTTAAAAATGCACTGGTGGAAATTATTTGGTAGTGTAAGGGGCGCGAGAGGCCACCACGTGGCCCCCTTCACACTCGTTCACTGGGTTATGGATCGTGCAACTTCGCGATGTAGTGATGCGTGGGGGATCAGATTACTTGGAGCATCCAGTGTTTGATATGGTGGTGTGGATCTCTTTTCATACCCATGGTTCCATGTGTTATATCACCTTGCTAACATTATCCAATCGGTGCTTTCTTTGTGGTGCTTGTGACCTCAACCTTTCTATGGTTAAAATCTTTGAACCGTTTTTTTTGGAGTTAAATCTTGACAATTCCTTGCTTGTTCCTTGGAAGGCCTTGGAGGGAATTTTTAGGGTTGAAATTGTAGCACCAAAAACTAATCCATGGGGGACAACATGCCCTTTTGGCTTGCTAAAACTCATAGTTATAGTGCCTTTATCCATCAGGCTATGGAGCCTTCTTTTAACTCACTTATTTCTCTTGCAAATTTATTGAAAACTATAAAATTATAGTACTGAAAATAAACTTCTGAGAAATAAAATTAATGAAAGAAAATATTTTTTTTCTTTTTCTTGTCTTTTTTTTTCTTTCTCTCTTTTTTTTTGATGACATAATTGAGTAGTGCTCATCTTAACAATTTCTTCAGGAACTTTCCATTAATAGGATTCCCAGGGAAATCTCCATTAAGAGCTTCTAGTTGATAGGTATTGTTGTCTACGACTTCTTGTACATGAAATGAGCCAATCTAGAGGTTCTCATATTTTCCATGCTTGCCTTTATCAACTTAGATTGAGTCCTATTTCATAACTAAATATCTAGCTTGCAGGTCTTGTTCTTTTCCTCTTTTATCAAAGACAAGTTTCATCTTCTGTTTATAGGCTTTAGCCTAGCTCAAAGTTTCTTATATTTGTTGTTGGACTTCTATCATCTGATGTATTCCTTTTTTCATCAAGATAGTGTATTTCTCCTCTTGTTGTAGCAACTTCATCACTAGTAGAGTTAGATTTATAGGGAAGAGGACATATGTACCATATACCAATTATTAAGTAGGGTTTCCAATATCTATTTTAGTATTGATCCTATCTCCTCAAAGTGTGTATTTGAGAATGGAATCCCAACTCTTCTTATTCCTAACCAACATCCTCTTGATGATTCTTATCAAATTCTTATTTGAAGATTCCAACAATCACTTCACTTTAGGATAATATATTATAGAATGTATGAGTTCAATGTTGTAGTACTAGAAGTATTGTATCATCTTGGAAGATTTGAAACCCTAGTCATTATTTGTTATCAACCTTCTGATGCATCCAAGTATGGAGAGAATGCAATCTTCTAAGAAAGTGATAATAACATTCTCATCAACCTTTCAGTTTGGAATAAATTCTACCTAGATAGTGAAGTAATAAGTCGTTGTAATACCACTAGAATTAGGATGTATCTCCCCTATGAAGTATAATCTCCATTGTTGGAATGGATACGAAAATTTTATTGCCTTGAATGGTAGATACTTAATATTTTTCTTGCTTGTGAACATCTGACATTCCAGACAAGCTCTAACAACAACATTTGTGTCCATAAAAAGAGAAGGCCAATCATATCTATCTCTCAAAATATTATGTGCCATGACCTTCCATACTTTATGTCCTCTACATACTCCATGGTGGAAGTCTCAAATGATCTCCTGTGTTTGATATTCAATGGAAAATGTTAGTAGGATGCTAGTAGAATATTTCCAATATAAGTCTTCATCAATAATGCAATATTTAATTGATTTTAGGTTTAGGGATCTTCATTTTTCCTTAGGTAGCTCAGGAGCACATTGTAAATACTACAAGAAAAATATGATGTCATGATACCATATGGAATTTTTAAACTTAGTTGGGTCCTTCAGGAATGGTTCTTGTGTATACCTTCCTTCTAGTGTGAATTTTCTTGTGGGTTCCTTCCTACTAGATTGAGATATTCTTATGGATTCCATCTCCTAGGATGAAAAGGTTTTGGTGGATCCTCTTCATTGAAATGAGACTCTTGTGTATTCTCCTCTCCACAGATGTTGCAAAGATATTGATTCATGAAAATATCAATTGCGATACAATTTAACTCAGTAAGTAGCTTAGCCAATCCTTGACCTTTTATGAGTTTTGTAGGTCTGATATCGATACCATATTCATGCAGCTTTTTTATCCATTTACCTCATTTTCCATATCTCTCAGGTTGCATAAGAATTTCTTTCACTACCATTCTTATTTTGAAAATTCTTAGCAAGTGTACCAAAAATACTTCACTTAAGTCACTGGTTAAAAGTGATCTTAACAACAATATGTGGTTTTTTACACTTCAAATATGAAATCATAAATGAAGAAAACACTGCAACAAAGACATCATGTGCAATCTCAAATGTAGAACAAAAAAAATAACCTGTGCAGCAACCCAATAAAATAAGAGTTTAAATGAAAAATATTTTTATTAATTACACTTAGTGAAGAATATTTACAACATGGGTGTGTAAATCCCCCTCTGTGGGATGGGCCCTTTGATGTCCTTGTACTTCAACGATATGTTTCTCTCTCTCATTATGAAAAAATCACAAAACAAAATAGAACTCATGTAGGAGCTCAAATGGCATAATATGATAATGGTGACGATGATAATGATCTAACTGTAATCTTGGCAGGGTATACCATCAATCCTTGCTTGCAAACCACATGACCCAAGAATATCCCATACAGTAAAAAAAATATGCACTTCTTTAGGTTATGGGTGATCTGATGTCTTCAACAACTATTAGTCATGAGGCATAGACTACTAACATGTCGCTTTACCAATCCAAACATTTTCCAATCATCAAAGTAGACCTCCATAAATTTGTGGATAAATTCCTTGAAGGTTTCGGTTACTACATGCGAAAAGATTATGGGCTCATTCTTAAGTCCAAAAGGCATCACTATGTGTTGAAAACAACC
Source organism: Pinus taeda (assembly GCA_000404065.3). Taxonomy (NCBI): domain Eukaryota; kingdom Viridiplantae; phylum Streptophyta; class Pinopsida; order Pinales; family Pinaceae; genus Pinus; species Pinus taeda. The sequence goes on along the minus strand of APFE031210410.1, from coordinate 26,486 downwards.
CCAATCAGTTGTGAAGGTTGTTTTTCCTCGGTCCTCCATCGCGATCTTGATCTAATGGTACTCAAAGCATCTATCTCTGAATGAATATGCTTTGAACCATCCAACATTCTCTAGTACCTCATTTATAAATGGTGTAGGGAATGGATCATGGATGCACACATCATTCAACTTCCATAAACAACCTGGCACAAACAACACACATACCAAGCCATCAATTGTAGATTATTCAAAAGGAAGAACGAGATATTTATGGAATACATCTGATGAAATCATAGACAGGCTAGGAGCTTAAAATGATATTTAAAGAGAATATAAAAGTGACCTTCACAAGTGATATATTGCATAATAAATATGAAACATATGTCGAAGGTTGATGTGGTAGCAATTTCTGTCATAATCCTTCCCTTTCTGCATCACCTTCTCCCCTACCTGTAGGAATAACTCTAGTAACTCTGGCATAAACACTCTTCTAATAAACCAGCTATTTCCATCCCGTTGCAACCCATTGACAACTATAATAGCATCCTTAGTTACGTGAACTTCCATTCCATGGACCCTGGAGAGATTTCCTTCTAGATTTAGCACAAACTCAACTGTGACCCCTCCATAAAACTAGTGTAACCGCTCAAAGTAAGTATGCAAGCCCACATTTTGGAAGATATGTCATCCTTTCGATCAATGCCAAACCTTCAGTTACTTTGTAGTAGCACCCGAAGTAGCATCAAGTTGTTAAGGGAATAATTAGTCGATATAATACATGGTAACGAGAGTGACAATAACGAAAATGAATCGAGGTGAGGGTTATGGTAAAACTAGCGGTAATCATGGCAATGAATATGATAATTATTGATAAATAGTAAATGACCACATTTAATGTTGGCATGTGCATTCATACATAGTGCAATTTCCAATGAGCATGGGTATATGTGAAGGATACAGCTAAGGATATGATTCCAGTGGGTAATAATTCCATATTAATGGTATGATTGAATGATTTAAATATTTTCTTAATGAGGTATGATAATAACGAAAAGGGGTACCTTCATTATTAAATATGATATTCTTGTCCCCCCAACTGCCTTGGTTGCATGTCCTCATGCAAACTGCTTCATGTGCAGATTAGGGTTAGACCCACTATGGCTGGCATGAAGTTGACTAAGATCATATTGTTTTGCCATATCAGTCCTAGGGAGATGAAACCCATTTGTATGAATGATTTCCTTCCACCAGTCTTCATCCACAATATAATATGGCCCATTCTGATCAGAAGGCAACTAGATAATAGGAAATTGGAACCTTAACCCCAGCCAACTAACTCCACAGTGTTGTATGCAAGGACTATAGTGTGGAACTCTCCAATGCTCTGACAAAGTTGGGTGTCCCAAAAATTTCTTGTGCTCATACTACTAACAATGAGAACATTCAATGCTTTTGACAAGAGACCTTGGCTTCTTCTTGGAAAGTGTAGATCTATCTTAAGCACAAGTTGAAACACCATCATTATTTCATACACATCCAGTATTTTCATCCTTCGAGTTTGCGAAACTGATGATGTTTAGTAAAAATATCCACAAATTGGAAATGCTCCATTTTGATCATCAATGGGCGATTTGCCAGGTTTTCCTCGAATGTATCAAGGGATTTTTTCCATTCGGCTTTATTAATCACAAAATATGTAAAATATCTCAAATGAATATCTCCTACAAATGGTAATGTGTTGAATGAACGATCAGTTTCTTGGATATAATCATGCATGTATAATTCAAATAGAAAATGTTGGTTAATATGATTGTTTTCACTCACAATCCTCAGTAGTTGCATGGGATCTTCTATTTTGTGACTTAGCTCCTGGTGAGTACTTTCCAAACAGAAAAATATATACTATTCAAGAATAAAAAATGCATAAGAGTTAGCAGGGGACATACATGCCTTCATTTTTTATGTTAAGGTGAACACCTCATCCTTTTTAGTTTTCAGCAAATTGAACCTTCACTGCAACCCAATGATATTCTTCTATTGCTTTTCTTGTTGCTATTGAGCCTTTCCAATCTAAGTTATATAATCTACAACGACCCTTTCTGCATTCTCCTGAATCTCTCTTGTGTCTTTCGAATGGGCCTCCATGGGAATTCACCCACTTTGGAAACTAAAAGTAGTGGCCTTCCATTTCTAGATTTCTGCCAAAAAAATAAACTCTCGAGCTTCTTCAAGATGTAGGAATGTCTCCATTTGTGTGGATACTAAGGTCACCTCATTATCCTCTATCTGTACTACCACTAAAATTATCCCACCATTTCTAGGGGTTGCAGTTACTTAGCCAATATTAATTTTTCACTTTCCTTTTTCCTGTTTCCGCAACTGCATGACACATTGAATCAGTTTAGTAATTTCTATCCTTAACTAAATATTTTCTTTGAAAAGTAGTTAGTACTAGCACTGAATTGGGGTATTCCTCTTTCTAAGCTCTTTTTAAATTTCTTGTTTAACCACAGTCTCCTCCATTTGTATTGAGGTTGGTACTAGTCCTTCTGGAGTAGTATCAACAAACTTGTCAATAGGTTCTTGTTTTCTCATGACTTTTTCCATTTGTTTGGATGTCGGTACTCATGGAGCAGCATCGACATATTCTTCTACAGACTCCAACACTACTAAATTTCCTTCTCTTTATTCATGACCTAGTACTTATTCTTGTGGAGAAACATCGATAACATTTTCTTGCCACAATTTCTCTAAAGATGACACTAGTTCTTGTGGAGCAGTATCAACAACAACCTCTTCTTCCCTTTTCTTTGAGGCTGATACTATTTCTTGTGAAACAATATCAGTAGAAACCTCTTCTTCCATTTGCTCTAAGGCTGGCACTAGTTCTTGAAGAACATCTTTGACAACAACCTCTTCTTCTGCTTCTTCTGACATCGATACTGGTTCTTGTGGAGCAATATCAACAACCAACTCTTTTTCCATTTACTATGAGGCCGACACTGGTTCTTGCGGAGAAACGTATAAAACAACCTCTTCTTCTACTTGTTCTAATGTCGATAGAGGTTCTTGTGGAGAAGTATCAACAACAAATGCTTTTTCCATTTGTTCTAATGTTGACACTAGTTCTTGTGGAGCAGTATTAACAACATGTTCTTCTTCTCCAATTACTCCTACAAAATTCAATTTGAGAGGAAAGACTTCTTCTATCACCATTTGGGTAGGAGAATGCAATTTTTTCGATCCTATCAATAGGGGGGCCATAAGTGAAGAATGAGGGATAATAGATTCAGTTTCCATTTTTCCATAGTCCTCCATTTCAGTCTCCCAAATTCCTCACCAATTTCCCAAATCATCTTGTTGGTCTCTCATTTCTTCATCCCATTTTTCTTTTACTTCCTCTGGTATTTTTTCTATTACTCCCTCTTCAAGCAATTTCAGTTCTAGCCCTACAGGCATCATGGATGCAACTTGTTCCTATGATAGCTCAACCAGTTAGTCCCAAGTTATAGGGTTCTATAACAATGCATGAATTACCAGTAATCTAACGATCACGTGATTTGTAAGGATGGCCAATACCTAGCGCCAATGTAGTGTAGATCAGGCCATTAATTGTAGATTATTCAAAAGGAAGAATGAGAAATTTATGAGTGTAGTTGATGAAATCAAAGACAGACTAGGAGCTTAAAATTATATTTAAAGATGATATAAAACTGACCTTCACAAGTGACATATCACATTAATAAATATGCAACATCCTCCGAAGGCCTTGGTAGTGATTTTTTAGTCATAACCCTTCCCTTTTCGCATCATTTTCTCCCCCGCCTATAGGAATAACTCTAGAAACTCTCACATGGCTACTCTTCTGATAAACCACTTATGTATTTCCCATGGAAACCTGCTAAAGTTGGTAATAACTTTCTCAGTTACTTTAACTTCCAGTATGCGGACCCTACAACGATTTCCTTCCAAACGTAGCACAAACTCAACTATCACCCCTTCATCAAACCCCTGTAACCACTCAAAATAAGTATCACAACCCACATTTTGGAATATTTTCCATACTTCCAGTCAACGCTGAACCTAGTCATTTCTCTCCAATTCATGTTTAATAGATTTTTCACCCATTATACCTCTCAGTTACTCTATGGCAGCACTGAGAGTAGCAATAATTCATTAAGGGAATAGTTAGCCAATAGAATGTGAAGTAATAGGAGTGACGATAACGGAAGTCAATTTGGGTGAGGGTTATGGTAAAACTAATGGTAATCATGGTAATGAATATGGTAATTATTCTGATACATTGGAAATGACCACATTTTAATGTTGGCATGCATATTCATAGATAGAGGAATTTTGAATGAGCATGGGTATATGTGAATGATACAAGCAAGGATATGGTTTGATTGGGTAATGATGCCATATTAATTGTTTTATTGAATCATTTAAATAGATTCTTAATGAGATACCATCATTATTAAATATGATAATCTTCCCCCCAGCCAAGGTATGGCCATGCTCAACCCTGATTGGTCATGTCATTAATGAAATGTCAATTAAATTCATGGATTCATTCAGAGACATAATTGATGACTTACCTTAATGGAGTTTCAACATCAATGGAATAACAATGCAAGTGGAGTATCAACATTGGTGAAGTATCAACACTAGTGGAGTATCAATATTGGTTGAGTAACTGCACTAGTGGAGTATCAAAATTGGTGAAGTATTACACTAGTCTGGTATCAACATCAATGGAGTAACAACACGAGTGGAGTATCAGCATCAGTGAAGTGTCAGTACCATTGGAGTAACATTATCAATGAATTAACAACACCACTTGTGTAGTAGCAAGGGAAAGGGAAGAGCACTCTAACAGGGGAAAATATAGTTGTGGGTGAAGTAGCAACATAACTCCAATTTATTTTATTTATTATTGTTATTATTATAGTAACTATAATAATAATAATAATAACATATATTTTATTTATTTATTTAGTTATTTTTATTCAATATGAGGTGTAGAGGAAGAATTTTCTGCACAATGATTTCAAAATGAGAATCATAAAAGATTGTCTAATAAAGGAGTCCCTAGAGGTCGAGGTGATACAAACTGAGGTGATGTTTGTTTCCAAGTAAAGGAGTATGTGAATCATATATTTTTAGGATTTCAACAATTCAATTGTCAAACACTATGTCAACCTCATATGAATCCATCCATCTTAAGTAGAGCCTTCCTTTTAAAGGCTTCAACCGAGAATCAGAGAGTAATGCCAATTCACCTTTTTGAAGAAACATTTTCTTAATAATGTTATCGTGCCACTTAGTTCACAAATGTTGGATTGTGGTAGTGTTATGTACTGCTAACAAACAAATTTCATCTAACTTGTTGAGTTGATTCAATCAGTGTTTCTGGACTGCAGTAAGATCTAGGCCTACTTCTAGAGTTGTCCTAAGCATCATGACCTTGAATTCCACTGGTAATAAAAGGAATTTTCCATACAAACTCTCACATGGTGAAAACCCTATTGTATTACACCGTGTAGTTGTATATGCCAAAGTGCTTCAAGGGGTTTTCCAACCCAATTTTGTTTATGGTTAGCGACAATCTTTGTAAGAATATTTTCAAATACTTTATTTTTGCTCTCAACCTGATCATTTTCTTGTCATATATCACCCTCAATGAGGGTGATATAGGGATGTCACCCCATTTTTTATTCCATATTTCTCCATAATTGTTGTTATTTAATGCGATGTAAATTGTGCCACTCCATCTGAAACTATTTCCCTTAAGGCCCCATGTCGAGAAAATATTTCTTCAAAAAGAAGTCTGAGATAGTTTGTTCAGTGGATTTTGAAATGGATTTGGCTTCCCCCCATTTCATCACATAATCTGTATATACAAGGTGTTATCACCTAGATTTTCCTCAAGTTGAAGAAGGAAAGCTTCCAGGGTAACCACAAACCACGCTTAACCTAGTAGCTAACCCTACTAGGTCGGGAGAGGGCTCTCTCCTTATGGATCTTAGTCAAGATGACTGGATCAGGAACAAGATTGTATGCTAGGTATACTAGCTCAAGGGTTTTGATTGAATTTGTTGGTGTTTGCTAGATCCGATGCAGGTGGGAAGTTTAGGTCTCAGAAATTAGGTTAGAATGCAGGGTGTTCTATGGGGCAAGGTAGGTATAGGCTTTAGCACTTAAAATTAAGTGAGGTGAGGTGTCTAAGACTGGTGAGGAGCTGAGGAGGGCATGTGGAAATCACGGATCCTTCTCAAAGAACAGAAAACATAGAATATTGAATGATTTCGCAAGGTAGAACACTGCAAACAATTGATTCTACCTATCTATCTTGATATCATTCAATTAGAAGCAGTGAAATATATGATGGCATACATAAAATATGTAAAAAAATGATAAAAAAAAAAGAGGAAATTATGCTAAAACACCATACCACAGGGATCCCATAAAAATAGCTGCAATTCCTATTAATTTCCTTGCCAAACTGCTTACAATGGTGTACAATCAAGTGCATAGAATCCAAGTGAGTCCAACACAACCAAATGACCAAGAAAACACATAATATAGACATATAAACTACTCATCCTAACCTTCAGGGGTCGCATCCATGAGAGGAGGGGTTGTTTCAACCATTTCCAAACTAAGAACTAGAATATAGGCAATCAAAAAACCTGCATCTAAAAGAGTGGAAACAGATACATTTACCTCAAAACCACCTCTAACTAATGAATCTACCCTCTAAAATTGTTTTACAATTAAATTTACATTCCATGCCATAAATTACATGAGTGAAATCATCCATGAGGAGAGAGAAATCCAATTTAGAGTCAAAACGGGCAAATTTTGGTTTTCTGAGTAAAAAGTCCATGAACGCAATGCCACTGGTCCTAAGCGTAGTGCTACTTTCCACTTGCTTTTGGAGGCCTTCCACTTACCCTCTTTGGAAAGGTATTCAAGTCTAGTTTTTGGAACACCTAGAGTATTTGAGTTTGGAGGACATTGCCCCACCACCCCCCACCCACCTTCAACAAAATTGGAATCACCCAAGACTGCTTCTGTGTGTCCAAAAAGAGGCATAAAGGTCATTTTTTTGTATTTTTTGTACCTTTTAGTGAACCAGATATACTCCAAAGCTTCTAAAAATTTGCAAGGTGCACGTCCTCATCATTCTAAATCCAAAAATGTAAACCTTTCCTCTAATGCATGCCTCAGGGAAAAGCATAGTGCCAGGCAAATTTTCTATGTTAAAAATTTCAAAATTTCAAAGATGCTAAAACTCCTCAAAATTTTCCCAAATTTGGCATGAAGCACCATCATCAAGTACTTTGCTTTGCCAAGGAGACTTCAACCAACCTCTTCAACCTATATTTCTCTTTCTTTCCCTCTAAATCCCTGCTTAACCTAGCTTTTAGCCTCCTGATCCTCATGTTACAAGTTTTGTTTCAGGTCATTTAATGGTAGGCCATGTGTTGGAGAATTTTCTTATCCCTATTGGCCTTGTCAATGAGCCCCTCAAGATGTAGGCTAACTCTTTCAAGCCAAGTTTCCCTGTCTTGTTCAACTTCTTGCTCAATAGGAGTCAAAGTGACATGAGCCTCTTTGTCACTTTGCCTCTTTTTCTTTAGTAGCTCAAGTTCCATGGGGACCTGTTTATGACTTAGTTGTTTGTTTTCCTACTCCAGGTAAGTGATGACAAACTTAGCTCTCTCTAAGTTTTCCGTCAAAGATTGTATTTGGGCTTCTTTCTCCTGAATAATGACATCTTTGACATTTTCCCTCTCTTGGGCCTCTAGATCAACGATCTCAGTGTCATGCTGCAAGCTCATCATCATGCTCAAAATAACTTCCTTTGTCCATTATTTAGCTGAATCTCCTAGTTTGCATTTTTGACAATGTATGAGATGGGTGTTATCTGCAATGGCTATGGAGGAATGGATGTGAGTGAAGCTATGGGAAAAACATGAGAGGGAGAGGTGTTACACTGAATTTTGTCACCTTGACTATCTGCAGTTTATGTGGCCTCATCAATAGCCACATTGTCCTCTTTGTCAAGCCCCATACCTCTGCTTTTCATGTCAAAACTTCAAAGAGAGAGAAAGTCACTTGAAAACATGTTTATCTCTGGGTACGCATTTTCTCTCTACCTTGCCTGCGTGTACGCACTCCATATACATTAGACCTGCGTAGTAATACGCTCTGTATACTAAAGCTAGG
>APFE031210410.1:1726-18262 GCA_000404065.3 Pinus taeda | reverse complement strand
AAAAAAAAAAGTGAATACTTTTATCAAATTCATGGAAAGTATGAAGTATAACAAATGAAGAAAGGAACCACTGGTTGAAGGTATTTATATGACCAGTTTGAGTGTTGCAGGCCCGTGGACTTACCACAACAAAAAATTTATGTCAAATCCTAGCACAACCATGGTTATACACTTTGCTCAGATAAATATTTGTTACCTAAGAAGAAAATGGGAGGTGTCTCTCTCAATGCCATCGCTAGTGGCTACAAACTTCACAAATGTATGAAAAAATCATGTGGTAAAACCCCAATGAGTTATAGATCAGTTAGTTGTAGATTTTTTCTATGGGGCATGGGCTCACCCTTTGATGATATTTTTCCCTGCATTTCTCCTTTTGGTATTGGTTCTCATCCTATCAGTGTTTCACAGGCCTACACAACTAGTCTTCATTTCCCCTTCAGCGATCCTCATCCCATCAATGTGACACTACCTTACAATTTTGGTCGTCCCCTAACCCTTGCAACATCCTATATTATCTTGAGCCCTTCCTGCCCTTCGATTTGTTCATCTAATCCGGCCTCTAATCTAATTAACCCTTCTGCTGACCAAGATTCATATATTGTAGGTTTGGTCGATATCTCCTTTAGTTCCCCTTGTATTGTCCCTGATCGATTTTCTATTTCTTACAAAAAATTTATTAACAATTTAATAATTGTAACAATTTTGGCATGAATAATAATACTAATAATAATAATAGAGCTAGCTATAATAATAAAAAATTTATAATAGAGTTCTTATCTTTATAAATAACAGTAAAGAGGATAATAATAATAATAATAGTAATATTGTTAGATCTGAGACTTTTGTGATCCATATTGTAGATAAATGTCTTTCAGGTTAATCACATCATTTGGATTTGGTCGAAATTTCGAACCAACTAATGTGGTTCATCATCAGACAAGGTGAAAAAAACATACAATACTCATAAATAAATAGTAGGGATGCATCATTGTCGAAGGTTAGCCGTTGAAAAATAGTTGTTGAAAACTCGCTGTTGGAGATTAGTCAAACAACTAAATAATTTTTTTATTTGAAAATGTATATTTAATATTTTAAATTTAGAATATTCTAAAACTTAGCTTTTAAATTATTTAAAATTATTAAATTTAGTTATAAAGTAGATGTTAGGAGTATGGATATTGTTAAGAAAGTTAATAAGGGGGGTTAAGAATAAGTAGATAATAAAATAGTTGTTATTAAATATTAATAAAGATATAAGGGGGAGTTTGAGAATAAGTTAAAAATAATTGATATGTAATATTAAATAATAATTAGGTTATGAGATTTAGATCCAACATAATCTCAAATATAATGAACAAGGTTAATCTGAAAGGGATAGGGATTAATTAATATCATATTTGGTTATAAATTAGCATTAAGGAATAACATATTGTTAAGAATACTCATAAATAAGGGGTTTAAAAACAGTTGTAGGGAGTTTATAAATAATATCAAAAACTAATAAGGTTTAGATCTATATATTATAAGGTAAAGAGAGGCTATATATTATTGAAGTAATTAGGAGTTTAATAATAAATTTTAATTTAGTTAGAAAGTCTCAAAAAAATGAAAAAGGATATATGTTATAGAGAGGAGGGCAATTACATCATATAAAGTACTTAGGAGCTTGATTATTTATTATGATATACATATATATTGAAAAAGAGAAAAATATAAAGGGAAAAGAGACAAGAGGATCCTAAAGAAAGGGCAGAATCTAAACTTTACTCAACTTCCAAAGATCATCCCTGTTGACGTTTCTAACATGCCTTTCGATATGAATAGCTTCCCTAAGATTTTCATGGTGGAAATGGTCAACCATAGCAATGAATCTAGAATATTCAATACAGACATGCCGCTTGGATTTCTTCACATGCTCGTCTAGAGTTGATGAGTGGGAACAATTGTGACTTATTTCTTTCATGTGCTCATGGACCCTCTAGTTAATTGATCGACCTGTTTCTCCAATATATGGAGTACCACAGGAACATGGAATAAAGTAAAATCCTTTCATGTCCTTCGGGTCAATAGGGTATTTTATCGAACGAAGAGAATTTATAATGGTCCTTATAGGCTTGAATGAAGAGGACCGTTCAATCCTCTTCGTTCAAGCCTCTAAGTACCATTAGAAATTCTCTTTCTTTTGTAAAAGACCCCATCGACCCGAAGGACATGAAAGGCATTTACTTGGTTCCATGTTCCCACGGTATGCCATATATTGGAGAAATTGGTAGATCAATTAACCAAAGGATCCATCAGCACACATAAGCCATAAGGCACAATCGTTCTAGCTCATTAGCTCTAGCTAAGCATGTGGATAAATCTAGGCACCATGTATGTATTGAAGATTCTAGAGTCATTGCTAGTGTTGACCATTTCCACCATAGGAAGCTTAGGGAGGCTATTGAGATTGAAAGGCATGCTATGAATCTCAACAAAGATGATGGTTGGAAGTTGAGTGAAAGTTGGATTCTGACCCTCTCCCTATGATCCTCTTGTCTCCTTTCCCTTTACATTTTTCTCTTTTTCATTATATTGTATATCATAATAAATACTCAAGCTCCTATGTACCTTATATGATGTAATTTCCCTTCTATCTATAACATACATCCTTATTCATTTTTTGACCCTTTTTAAATTAATTAAAATCAATCATTAAACTCCTAATTACTTCAATAATATATAACCTCTCTTAACTTTTTAATATATAGATCTAAACCTCATTATCATTTTATATTATTTATAAACTCCATGCAACTTTTGTTTAACCCCTTATTTATGAGTATTCTTAATGATATATTGTTCCTTAATGCTAATGTATAACTAAATTTATGATATTAATTAATCCCTATCCCTCTTAGTTTAATCTTATTCATTATTTTTAAGATTATGTTGGATCTAAATCTCATAACCTAATTATTATTTAATATTACATAACAACTATTTTCAACTTAGTCTCAAACCCGCCCTTATAAGTTTATTATTATTTAATAACAACTATTTTATTAATTACTTATTCTTAACCACCCTTATTAATTTTCTTAACAATATCCATACTCCTAACGTCTACTTTGTAACTAAATTTAGAATTTTAAATCATTTATAGCTAATTTTAGAATATTAAATTTAAAACATTAAATCTACCTTTTTAAATAAAAATATTATTTACTCGTTTGACTAATCTCTAATGGCTAGTTTTCAATAGCTAACCTTGTGCAATGATGCATCTTTATTATTTATTCATGAAGATTGTATGATTTTTCCACTTGTCATGATGATGAAGTACATTAGTTGGTTCGAAACGTTGACCAAATCCTAATGATGTGATCAATCTGAAAGATATTTACCAATAATAATAATAATAATCATGATGATGATGACGATGATGATGATGATGTTGATCCTAATTTTAATTCGGTTGAAGAGATGAGAAATAATAATAATAATAATAGTAGTAGTAGTAGTAGTAGTAGTAGTAATCCTCCTAATAACAAGGTAGTTAATTTGTCGAATTTTTCTTTTGTCCCTCCAATCTTTAATCTTTTGGAGAAGGGACTAATTTTTTCCCTTTCTCCAAAGAAAATTTTGGTGGTTGATATTATATGGGATGTAAAATTTGGGATAAGGGGATTACCAGATAATACTAAAGATATTATTCAACAATACTACATTGTTATTATTAGGAAAGAAAAACCCTTAAGAATCATATCAGCAAGGATGAGTTTGAAGCCCTTAAATATTTGAACACGAACCCTGACATTGTCTTTTTAAAATTGGCAAAGGTGGGGTTGTTGTAATCCTAGATAAGGAGTATTATTGAAAGAAGATGTTGGATCACCTGATTAACAATAGAAGCTACAGAAAGCTTGACAAGAATTCCTTGAAAAGGATCTCTAGAACGGTTTCTCTTGCTATAAAATCTAATAGCATTGTTGGCTCCTTTAGCCATAAGCTTATTGGGAGTAGCCCTATGACTCCCAAGATATATGGGATTCCCAAAATCCATAATGAGGGGGTCCCCTTAGACCTATTGTTAGCGCCATAGATGGGCCAACCAATCTTTTAGCTAAATATTTAGCCATGAAGTTGAATCCCCTCATTAGCCTTACAAAGTCTTTCGTCAAAGACTTATCATCGTTTTTCAATGAGTTGAGAGATATGAAATTTGATCTTGGAGACAATATTGTTAGTTTTTATGTAGTTTCCCTATAGACTAACATCCCCATTAAGGAAGCTATTGATGTCATCTTTCGTCTTACTGATCCCGACACTACTATGTTTTTCTATTTTGAATGTGAGTTCTATAAGAAAACCTATGGTGTGGCCATGGGATCCCTCGTATCCCCTATCATTGCTAACCTATTTATGGAAGACTTTGAATACAAGGCTTTATCCTCAACTATATTAAATCCTAACATTTGGAAAATATTTGTTGATGACACCTATGTCATATGGCTTCATGGGCCTAATAAGTTAAATATATCTTTCCATCATCTTAACAATCAGTCTAACTCCATAAAGTTTAACATGGAGCAAGAATTTGGTTGTTTCCTTCATTTCCTTGATGTCCTCATTTAAAGGAAATTTGATGGTTCTTTCTTCCATCAGGTTTATCAAAATAAAATTCATACTGAACAGTATCTTCATGCCAATTCACATCATTTTCTTGATCATAAAATAGGTGTTCTCAACACGTTAGCCACTCGTGCTCTAAGGATTTTTGATGAAGACCACCTTTCCAATGAAAGATACCATCTCCTTGAGGTTTTTGTTAATAATGGATATAGTAGGCAACATGGTACTAAAGCTTTCCTCAAAGCTACTAAAGGTCCTAATATTAAGAAAGACCCCATTGGTTGTAATTCAGGAGTTCACCTCCCCTTCATCCAAGGGATGATAGACAAGATTGCGAGAATCTTGAAGAAGAATCCTGTTCCCTCAAACTTTAAACCCCTCAACACCATTAGAAGTTCCTTAAAAGAATTTAAAGACCATGTGAACCCTATGGATAGCAAAGGTGTTTATGTTATCCCATTTTCTTGTGGAACCTCATACATTGGTGAAACTAGTTGATCTACTAATCAGAGGATTAAGGAACACGTTTTTGATATCAAGCACAGACGGACCCACCTGCAGCTTTGGTGGAACATGTAGAGAAGACCAAGCATCATATATGCATTGAGGAGGCTAAGGTTACTGCAAATATTTCTCACTTTCATCATCATAAGTTTAGGGAAACAATTGAAATTGAGAGGGGATCCAATAATCTTAATAGGGATGACAACTGGATAATTAATAGTTGTTGGATTCCTACCCTTTCTTCTTATTTTTTTTTCCTTATTTATCTTGGATTTTTGTCTCTTTTTTTATTTTTTATTCATCCTTATGGTTTCTTTTGATTTCACCCGTACGATTTATTAATCCTCCTTTGTTTCCATTCCTCCTCCTTATTTAATTCTAATTCATTGTTAAAGGTTATTTTGAGTATTTTCTATCCATTATTTTAGTAAAATCTTAGAGCCTCAATTTTCAAATTTGCTTTTAATCCATAGATTGAGCTAATGTCCAAGTACCAAGCACTACACTGGTGAAGTAACCGATGCCATACTCCCAGGAAAATCTCAAACGATCTTCAACTATAAGATTAGATACTCATTTTTAATCCTTTATAATTAGGTAGAAAATAATTTTCATAGTTATTTATACCTTTTATTATTATATTAAATAAATATTCATTTATTCATTATCTATATATACATATTTTTCTTTTTCGACATTTGATATTTTATTATTCATCTAAAAAACTAATTTTAGTCCTTCTTTTCTCAGCAAGTTATTTTATGATATTTCTCATTGGAATAATGTTTATTTATATTATTATTACTTGATTATGAATTAGTTATTTTCTTTAATATATTTTAAGTTATATCCTAGTCCTACTTCAAATTCTTAATGTTATTTTTATGATTGTTTATATTTTTATTATTTTAAGTTATTTAATTATAAAAAAATAATTATTTTATTAATTAGGTTAAATTAAATAATAAATATATAATAAATAACTTATCAAGTTATTATTAAAATTATTTAATACTTAAAAAATGTTTTCCTTTCCTCTCCAAGTCAACTATTCATTTATGTCGTTAGGGATTGACCTTGTTCTTCCTATTTATGCTTCTACAGTTGATTTGATTCCCCATCTTGTCTTGAAGATGAACCACACTTGTTAGTTCGAAATGTGTCGACCAAAATCTTCCATTGTGATTTTTTCCGAAAATGTTTTAAATATTCAAGCTAAGAATCTTTATTAAATTAAATTCTATGAAATGAACAATGCAATAAACCTAGATTTGATGTCACCATTTATCATTTCTTGGAAATATAAAAAAATCTAGAAACCCCCCAACCAAAAAAAAAATCAAAAATAACTTGCAAAAAGGATATAATTAATAAGAACAGATGCATACTAGAGTGAACTCTTTTGTAAAATATCTAAACCCTCTAGAAATTATAATATAATATTATATATATATATATGTTATTATTTATTTTTTTTTTTTTTTTTTTAATTTTTTTTTTAAATTTTTTTTTTTTTTTTTTTTTTTTTTTTTTTTTTTTTTATTTCTGATATATATATGAATGTGCGATAACTATGGTGCATGCAAGAAAACGTTTGTAGCAAATCAAAAAATTAACTATGCAATACGAAACCTATCACAATAATCTAGAAAGCCTGAGATTTGAAAATTACTTAAAAATAATTATGTGTCAATTTGTTCCAAAAATATACTTTGATTTAGGAATGGAAGGCTTTGGGGCACCTATATCCTAGTGCTAGGTTTTGCCTAGGCACTTCCAATCCTTTGTTTGCAGGTTTGTCGTCACTCATATCAGTCATGCATGCTCAGTTTCCACCTAATCGTTTATGTTGTAGACCACCATATGTCTAATCTTTTGACTTTTCATGACCTAATATAGGTCCTTGTGTGTTGTTGTCGACCTCAAGTGAAAATTATTATATGAATATCATCATGATCAGTTTAAAGGTATGATGAGATTCTAACTCAATATGGTTGCCTTGTAGGGGATTTTGCCCCCTCCACCAAATGAAGCAATGGACTTCCATGCCCTTATAGCTTCACTCTCCAAAAAACCCAGATCTAAGAAAGCACAAGAAAGATTTGTGAAGAAGACGAAGGTTATTCCATCATTCGCACTTCATATGGAGTTTCAAAAACCTTCCTTCACATATTTTGAATGGGCTCTAGTGGGTAAGTTCACATGAATGTGGTCATCCCCAAGATCTATGGAGTTGTTCCTAGAGGAAACTTGGAAGCCATTGATAAAAGTAAATATTGGAATGTATGGATGTGGGAATGGTATTTTTTCCTTCCTATTTGAATTTAAGAAAGATAAAGATGTAATTTTTCAAGATGGACCATATTTTTTGGGGCTAGAGGTATGTATCTAAAAGCATAGCCATTGGACTTTGATCCAAATTAGGAGATACTAAACGTAGTTCATGTTTGCATCAAGCTTCACTCTTCCACTTTCATGTTGGACTACTTATTGTTTTGATGCAATAAAAATGGATTGGGGAAATATCTGGATATAGATAAACCCAAATGATTTCATCTTTCATTTACAAAAATTTGAATTGAAGTAGATCTATAGAAATTGTTGCCCTCATACATATATCTAATGCAGGGATAATGGACTCATTGTTAGACCCTTGACTATGAACAATTACGCTTCAGAAGAATATTTCGTCATGAATGAGGCAATTTTACAAGAGACTATAAGTAGTCAAAAACAAGTAAAGGGGAAATTCCAAAAATAGGAGAAGAAAAACAATGGAAAATAATAAAAGAAGCGTTGGAACAAAGGAAAATTATATTGAAACTTTTATACCATGTTAGAATATTGAAAATATACATATACGCATAAAAATAAAGAAATAAGAACATTACTAATCTAACCTCCTATCTATTTTTTTGGAAGCTTAATGACAAATTCCAATAATGGTACTAGATTCCTCTTTTCATGAGTACCAATTTTGACTACTTAAGTGCTCAATTTGGAAAAGCGAAAGTGTAATTGTGAAGAAAAGTAGACATGAGCATGTTTGATCACGTCAAGCCTAACAAAACAATGGACACACTTGGAAGCCTCTAAATACAAGTGACCTCAATCTCATTTGGACATCACTAAGCATCTTCTTCTTCTCTTATTCATTGATTAATTTCCACAAATCTGAGGTAGGGTCAAGAAATTTGGTTCGTACATGTTTGATATTGTAGGGTCCAAAGTTCGCATGTGTTTTAGCGTTTTTCGTTTCCAACAGTAGGCACGAGACATGTAATATTCGACTATAACCACAAGAAAGAAGGAACATATGTATTGTTGGAAGCTTTCAGCTAAACACACACCTCTTCCTCTACGTGGTTGTGCTATAGGAATGAAATTTGGTGTTTGAATGCAGTTGACTGAAGGAAGGACAATTTGAGTCTGATATAGGCTGATGCTAGGAGCATATTTCTTAATGTTGTTGGGTTAATTTTGTTCTATGATTTTATGTTTGGATCATTGTACACTCTGTTAAAACCTTTATGAAATTATAATAGAAGAATAATTACAAAGGGATTTCCCCATAGTGGGGTTTCCCTAGTCATTGACCAAAAATATGTTGTCTCTTGTTGACGTGTTAATTGTATCCTTTATCATTGCATTTATTTTTCTATCTTTAATTATTGTTCATTGGAAATATTGGAAATATTGATTATTGTTGAAGGATTTCTAATGAAAGAAATGAATTGGGATAAAGTACTTGAAACAACAAAGAGCATTCTAGAATTTAACATGGTATGAGAGCGAAGCTGAACGACGAGACCAAAAGGGGACAATATTTTAAGCAATCACCTTTGGCAAGTTGAAGGATCCTGTCCAATTAAGTCAATAGGTCTTCCTGTTTCTTCGAGGAACATGAGAAGGTGGGTAACTTATTTAACTTTGTTGCATGGAAAATAAGGTTGGATATCATAGCTAATAACAATGATGTTTTGGAATTCATTCAAGGAAAAGTACATAAGCCTCCTGAGAATGCTTCCACAACTACCAAGGAAAACCACAAGAAAGGTGAGTTAAAAGAAAAGAAAATTATAGTTGATTGTTTACAAGATAATTTACTTTCATATGTCAGAAATTTGAGGAAGTCTAAGGATATGTATGATAAGTTAGCTTGCATGTATGAAGTCAAAAGTTTGAATGAAATCATCTCCTCGAAAGATCAAGTCAAAGATATGAATATGAACAAATGAGAGTTTGTGCAATCCTACCTTATGAGGATATCATGTTTAATGGCCAATTATAGAGAGGTGAGGAAATTGTGCCTAATAGGGAATCAATGAGTGTAACCCTTAGAGGTTTCCCTCGAATTTGTGAAACCTTCATTACCACTATAAGAAATAACAACAACTTTTCAATCATTTGATGAGATTGTTGGAAATCTCAGTCAAGAAGAATCAAGGATGATATCAAGGGGAAGGATACAAAAGCATGAAGAAGGAGATTTTGTTGCATTTTTCATTCATGGAAAGAAGAAGAAAGGAAAAGGAGGTCCATGAATTTCAATAAATACTCCTTCTAAAAATTGGAATTGAAGGAATGTAAGGGTTAAGGAGTTTCACATTGAATGCCATAATTGTCATAATAAAGGCTATTATGTTCACAACTGCCCTGATAAGAACAACATTCGTCCCTACAAGATTAAAAGCAATAATAGTAGGTTTATTAATCAAATAAGAAAAGATTATTGAAGGAATGATCTTAATGTAAGAGATTATAGAATAATAACAAACAATCCAAGTGTTTGTGAAGAATACCATTGTTCTAAAAAGAATTCAAGATATTCCAACTATGAAAGTAATGTTAAAAATCAATATAAATATATTCTTATTTCTGCACTCACTAGTTCCTCTCCTCAATATTCTTGGGAGATTTGGTTGGTTGATGGTGGGGCCACTCATAATCTCTTTAGGTATAAATAAGTTCTCTCTAATTTGGTAGAGAGGGAGTCAAATTTTAAAATCATTCTTTGAGAAAACCCCACTCATCTCGTTAAAGGTTTTGAGTCTGTCAAATCTCATTTGGATTTCAAGGAATTTTTTTTCTCCATGATGTTATGTATGTGTCATGATTGAAGAATAATTTGATATCAATATATGCTTTGGAAGACAAAGGGATAAGATTTGTTTTCATCAAGGGAAATTTTCTTACTTGGCCCGTTGGATCACCTATGCGAAATGAATTTACATTGGGATCGATATTTGAGAGGTTTATAGTCACTATTAGACATCTTCTAGCATTGATGCATGATACTAATCATCTAAGTGAGTTATGGCACTAAATATTGGCTGATATACATTATGATTGTCTTCCAAAATTGAATAAATTGGTCTCTAGTATTCCCGATGTTCAAGCCTAGCATGATGCAGTATGTCACGGTTGTGCTAGTGGAAGGAAAATAAGGGGACCATTCTGCTAAAGTGAGAACAAGTCAAAATTCATCATCCAACTCATTCATTCAGACACATTTGGTCCGCTGTCCAGACAGTGTGTTGTTTGCCATCTATTATTTGAAGAAAAACAATTAAGCCTTCAAAATGTTCAAGGAGTTCATATCTTTGGTCGAAAATCAAACATGGAATAAAATTAAGATCTTCGTGTTTGATAATGGTGGAGAGTACATTTTGAATGATTTCATCAATTTTTGCAAGAAGGAAGGTATCGAGAAAGACACAATTGTGCCCTATATTCCTTAACAAAATGGAGTAGCTAAAAGAAAGGATAGGTCTATTGTAGAAGCTACTCGTGTCATGCTCCATGATCAAAAGTTGTCAAAGTTTCTTTGGGGAGAAGGAACAAATGTTAATATATATGCTCAGAATAGGGTGCCTCTCATTAAGAATTCGAGAACTTGACTTCAAAGAATTGTTCATAGGTGTCAAGCATGATGTTGGCCATCTCTGTATATTTGGCTTCCCATATTTCCATGCACTGAAGGAAAAAAGAAACAAGCGGGAAGCCACAAGAAGAAAATGTATGTTTTTTGGATATTCTGAGAATTCTAAAGCATTTCAAATATATATTCCTCAAAAGAGGAAGGTTGAAATTAGCAAGGAGGTAACGTTCAATGAAGATGTTTTCCTTGGGAAAGATAGGGACCCTCCTCCACCTCCTCCACCTTAGAAGAAGAATGATGATATGGATATTTGAGATCGTCCTTTCATCCATGAATATGACACAAACAATGTTGATGATCTCATGGACCCTTTAGATCATCCTCCATGTGATCCTACTACTAGGAATAGAGCACTTTGGCTTTGTGACACATTATAGGATGATGACAGACATGTTCTTGTTTGAATATGATTTAGAGAAAGTAGGAAACCATTCAGGTACTAGGGATATGTTGCAACTATGGTCACTATGATTCAAGAAAAAACTCCCACCTTTGAAGAATTCGTGAAGGAACAAGTTTGGAAGGATGTTATGGCCAAAGAATATGATTAAATAATGAAGAATGGCGTATGGTATGTTGTGTCAAGACCATTTGGGATATATGTGGTGACTTCAAAGTGGCTTTTCAATATCAAACATGGAGTGGATGGTAGAATTGAGAAATATAAGGTAAGGCTCGTGGCATGAGAATAGAGGGATAATATTCTGACGATATATTTGCACATGTGGCTTGATATACACCCATGTTTTCACTAGTTTCTCTTGTCACAACTTAAGGATGGACCCTTCACTAGATTGGTGTGATGACAACATTCCTTCACGACATGTTATAGGAACAAGTTTACATTCACCAACCATAAGGATTTAAAGTAGAGGACCAAAAGGTACATATTTGCATGTTCAAGAAGGAATTATAGGGTTTGAGGCAAGCCCCCAAAGCATGGTATGCCTACATAGATAGTTATTTGCATAATCTAGGATTTACAAGAAGGAAGTTTGATCCCAAACTCTACTTAAAAGTAGTCCAAGGTGTGCCATTGAGCTACTAATGATCGAGTGCAAGAGGGAGCTAGCCTTTGAATTGAAGATGGAGAACCTTGGACTCATGAACAAATTTCTAATCCTTGAGGTGTGGTAATAGCTCCGTGAGATTTTCCTTTCACAATGAAAATATTTCATGAAGCTCTTAGAAATATTTGGAATGATAGAATTCAAGTCCTTTCCAACACCAATGGAAATGGATTTCAAGAAGTTATGCGGACAAGTTGGAGAACCATATTTGGTGAATCCATCCATGTGTAGATAGTGGATTGGGGCTCTGATGTTCTTAGTGAACACCATTCTAGATATATGCTATGCAGTGAACATGTTGATTCAATTCATGACCAGACCTCTCCATGCACATTGGATTGCTTCCAAACACAATTTGAGATATTTCCATGGGATGATCACACTTGTTTTGAGATATTTTTCAATAGATGTTTTACTTCATGGATATACTGATGTTGACTAGGCAGGAAAATTTGTCGATAGGGATAGTATCCCTATCGTACTAAGTATCACCAAGGTAGAGTACATTTCTAGTAGCATGGCTAGGTGGAAAGTAGTTTTGGCTAAGGAAGCTATTTGGAGAGTTATTTGAGAAAGTCTTAGACACTACAGTGATATATTGTGACAATAAGAGTGGGATATTCTTGGCTGAGAATCCTATAGTTCATGGCAATTCCAGGCACCTAGAGATCTATTATCATTTCATTTGAGATATAATGTAGAGAGGAGTTCTTAGACTTCATCACATATTAGCAAATGAGAATATTGCATATGCTCTCATCATGTCTTTTCCAAAAGGAAAGTTTTTGTTATTCAAATAGAAGCTTCGACTGAAAAATTTAACCCCACCCGATAAGGGGTATCACTGATTGAGGACAGTGATCCAAATCTCCCCCTTGTCTAAGATTGTGGGCTTTGGAATTGAGATGGAGGGTTCTTGGTGTTAAAATATGTAACTACAGTCAAATTCCAGTTTGGATGAATCATTTGATGGATACGATGATTGCATTGAATTCATCTTTTCACAAGGACCAAAATTGACCTAAATATATTCAAATTTTGACAAGGCAAAATGTACTTATGAAAACAATCCCACATATGCATATTTCGAGAAGGTCGACCCTAAAGAAAATTTGACACCCTTGGAAGCATTTAAATACAGGTTACCTCAAACTCATTTGGAAATCATGAAGAATATTCTTCTTCTCTTCTTCATTGATTGGCTTTCACAAGTCAGAAGTAGAGACAACAAGAAAATTTCACAACAATATGAAATTAGAGGATCTGAGGCTTGCATATGTTCTAGGGTTTTTGGATTACAATCAAAGGAACATAGTAGGAAAAATTCCACCATAGTTTTTGGCTTTTAGGGATTAAGTGTGTGACTTAAAGCCTCTATTCACTTGTGCAACTCCTCATGCATACAATTGGGAAGTTTCATTGAAATGGACCCTTGACCGAAGTTCACTGCAGACGAAGAAGCTTGTCTCTAACATATTTTGATGATGAAAACTTATTTTTGAATGTTATTGGGTTGTTTTGTTGATGATATTGTATTCGTATCATTGAAATATTTGTTGAAAATTTTATGAAAATCTAATAGAAGAATAATTTCAAATGGTTTTCCCCTTTGTGGGATTTTTCCTTGGTCCTTGACCAAACCTGATGTCCCCTGTTGATGTGTTGATTATCTCCTCTTCCATTACATTTATTATTCTATATTCAATTATTGTTGATGAATGAAAATACTAATTGTTATTTTAAATATTTATAATTCAAGTATTGAATTGGGTTAAATTAATTGACACGGCATAGATAAATCTAAAAATCTAACATGGTATCATAGTCAAGGTGAAGGACAAGCCCAAAAGGAGAGAGGCACTGAAGCAATCATCTTTGGAAAATTGAAAGAGATGATCTAGCCAAGTCAATATGATTTCCTTCTTCAAGGAAAATGAGTTGTTGGGTAACTCATCAAATCTTGTTGCATGAAAATTAAGGTTGTAGATCATAGCTAATAACAATGATGTTTTGGACTACATTCAAGAAAAAGTAAATGAGCCTCCATAGAATTCTTCCATTGTTGCCAAGAACAAGCATAAGAAAGGTGAGTTAAAAGGAAAGAAAATAATAATTGATGGCTTATGAGATAATTTACTTGCATATGTTGGAGACTTGAGAAGGTCTTAGTACTCCTCCTTGAAATCCAAATAGAAGGATGGAATTTTTGCACATTTAATGCTACAATTGTCATAATAAAGGCCACTATTCTTGATATTTCCTTGAGAATAAGAATAGACAATGCTACAATACTATAATGAACAACAATAGGTTCAATGGTCAGAGAAGGAGATATGGGTGAAGGAATGATCACAATGGAAGTAATGAAAGAATAAGAATATATCCTCTAACTGATCATTAGGAAGATCGTCATCCACAAAAAAAGTCAAAATTCTAGAGGTATTAAAGCAATTTTGTTAATTAATCTAAAGATATACTTACTTGTGCCCTGACTAGTTCATCTCATCCAGATTCGTGTGATAGTTGGCTAACCAATAGTGGGGCCACACATCACTTTTCCGGTTATAAGGAAGTTCTCTCTAGTTTGGTATAGAGGGAGTCAAATTTGAAAATCATTATTGGGCACAACTCCATTCATCTTGTTAAATGAATGAGGGTTTCATTCATCTAGGTAATGGTTCTTACTTGGCATTCACATTGGGATCAAGATATGAATGAATTGTTTGGTGTGGAGCATGATTATTTAAAGGTCTTTGTTTCAACCAGATGTATACCCTAGGAAGTTTGTACACCCCTCCACATGGGGGGGACTTGTCCCTCCTGTGGGGGTTCAAGGGTGTTGATCCCCCCTGGCTGGGGGGTCCGAGGGCCAACGGTCCCCCCGTTGGGGTTTCGGGGGTAGCGCCCCTGAAGCTAAAAATAGATGTAAAATTGCCTTGTAAAAGTATAGTAATTTCTAGTCAATATGAGTCATTCATTACGTGGATGATCTGACAGTAGAA
Organism: Pinus taeda; assembly: GCA_000404065.3. NCBI lineage: Eukaryota > Viridiplantae > Streptophyta > Pinopsida > Pinales > Pinaceae > Pinus > Pinus taeda. The sequence continues at coordinate 3,131 of APFE031210410.1, read as the reverse complement.
CTTATTTTTAGTTTGGGGTTTTTTGCGCTAGAAGGCAACCCCTCTCTTTGTATGAGGACATTGTATTGAGGCTGTGTAATAGATGTGTATTCGCGGAGCGAGAAATAGAGAGGGTATACTGTGAGAGAAAACAAAGGATATTACAGTGGATCTACTATAGGTTGTGTGTCTTCATTTTGATAAATAATAGAAAGGAAGGACTGGCTATTCAGGGTGGACATAGCCCAAACTAGGTGAACCACCTATATCTATGTCTCTCTTGTTTTATGTGTTTTCTATGTTTATATTTCTGCAATATTTTATGTGTTCCATTGCTTCGTAATATATAATTTTCTAACAACTAGTATAAGAGCCGAAGGTCTACCTGGCTGATAAACTTGTAGGAAAGAAGGGTTCTTGGTTCAAGTGACTGCAATGGTAGAAGATGGTAAGTTTAGGGTCAAGATATTTAATGGCCAAAACTTCTCGCTGTGGAAGATGCAGATGGAAGATTATATGTATCAAAAAGATTTGTACCTACCATTGGGCAGAAAAACAAAGACGCCAACGGGTATGATAGATGAAGAATGGAACCTTCTCGATAGAAAGGCACCCGGAATAGTATGGTTGTGCCTCGCAGCATCAATCACCTTCAACATTTCGAAGGAAACAATGACAGAGGGTTTGATTAAGGCATTGGAGAAACTATATGAAAAACCCTCGGCCTCAAACAAGGTATTTCTTATGAAACGGTTATTTAATATAAAGATGTCGGAAGGTGGATCTGTTGCAGATCATTTAAATGATTTTAATACTGTTACAAGTCAGTTATGTTCTGTAGGGGTAAACTTTGATGATGAAGTTAGAGCTCTGTTATTCTTGTGCTCATTACCAGAAAGTTGGAATGGTTTGGTAATGGCCATTAGTAACTCCGTTTCTGGATCTAGTACTTTAAAGTTTGATGATGTTGTAGGTGCTATCCTTAGCGAGGAAATGCGATGGAAAAGCTCCGGTGAGACATCGGGAAATGCTTTGAGTGCAGAGTCTAGAGGAAGAAAAATGGAAAGAGGAAAGAGCTCAGGATATCGCAGTAAATCAAGGAAAGGCAGATCCAAGTCCAGATCGGGGATAGTGTGCTGGAAATGCGAAAGAAAGGACACCTAAAGAAAGACTGTAGATCTCGGAAGGGAAAAGAAGGAGATTCACAGCAAGAAAACAATCATGAAGCAAATGTGACAGGTGAGGTGTTACAAGATGCTTTGATTCTTTCTTTCGAAAATATTACTGATTCCTGGGTGGTAGATTCAGGGGCCTCATTCCATGCACACCTGATAAGAAATACTTTCATGACTATGTTCAAGGAGATTTTGGACAAGTTCGTTTGGGTGATGATAAACCCTGTAAAATTGTTGGAATGGGTAAGGTT
>APFE031210409.1:0-10711 GCA_000404065.3 Pinus taeda | reverse complement strand
GTAAGAGATCATCATTCTCCAAGTGGAATCAAGAACTATCAGAGAGAGGACACTAATCAAGACCCCAGAAGATGACTCACCTCCCTATAATCATTTATATATGGATCCCTCATCACAGAGATCGAGAGGCTGGAATCTTGTATCTTGTAGAGAAGTATTGTTGGTTTTTTGGTGTATATTCATAGTGTTGGGTGATCTAAGCTTTACTTGAGGTGAAGAAGGGCTTTCTTACTGGAGGATGATGCTGGGTCAGAACATATGGTTGTAATCCTCTTGCTACTTTTGATCTTAATAAAGCTATTCAAGTTTTCCTCCATATTCTCGTATGTTTACTTATATATGCATTTGTATGGTTAACACATATCTGATCCTATGTTATTTATGAATATAGATCTTTGTTCTTCGATAGTAGTATGTTGCTGTGATTCCACAGGTTCTCTTTGAAGCTGGGCAGACGAAGCAGAAGCGGCAAAGCTCTATCAGGAAGGAGAGGAATCAAACAAGGAAATCAAGCGCAAGACTAAGGTTGATCTCCTTTGTTCCACTCTTATCTATTTTCATAAAGGAAAGAGAAAGTAGACTTTACTTGTTTGTTTCTAAGATAGCTACCAATCTTAGTGGGAATAGCAGTATCTGAGTGGACACTATTCCCGGTAACACCATCCAAAGTGGTTCAAATTTTCCTGCTCCAATTTTATCAGACTCTTAATCGTAAAGCAAGACCAGATCACCTTTTGAGAAAACACGAGGCTTGACATTTTTATCATATTGCGCCTTTACACGTTTCTTGTGTGCTTCATTAGCCAATGTGGCATCACAATGAGTTTCATCCATATGGATTAACTCCAAGAAATGTGCTTCTTCTCAAAATTATCAAGCAGCAAGTCAACTGCAAGTTTAAGTGATGAAATTTCACATTGAATTGGCAAGACTACTTCCAAACCATACACCTACTGAAAGGGTGTGAATCTGGTAGCATTTCTCACCGAGGTTTGATATGCCCACAAAGCCAAGTACAAGATTAAATACCAATTTTGTTTATGAACTCTAATCGCTCGTTGCAACATGCGCTTAAGGGCCTTGTTGATGGCCTCAATTTGTCCATTAGCTTGCGAATAATATGGAGTAGAACTATCATGTGACAATCCTAATTTGGCAATCAACTCAACCATCATGTGATTGCAAAAATGCAACCCATGGTCTGTAACTATGGCCTGTGGTACACCAAACTTGACAACCACGTGGTTGAAGAAAAATAATGCAGTCGTTTCACCGTTGTTGTTTAATGTAGGCATCGCCTCGACCCATTTGGTAAAATAGTCAACGTCAACTATAATATACCCATGCCCCCCGGTCGAGGTGGGGTTACATGTCATAAAATCAATGCCCCATTTAGCAAAGGGTCCAACAACAACTACTGCATGCAAAGGTGCAGGTGGTAATCTAGCTTTCCAATCAAATATTTGACATGCATGACAACTTCTGATGGCAATTATGCAATATTTGAATATATTTGGCTAAAAGTAACCAGCATGGAGAATTCTTTGTGCTATTTCATATCTAAATAAATGTCCACCACAAGCACCTGAAAGACATTCATTCAAAGCTTTCTTGGCCTCCTCATGAGTGAGGCACCTACATAAAATCGTATCGATACCACAACGATAAAGTGTGTTACCAACAATCAGATAATTCTAGGCTTGGTATCGGATACATCGCTATTAAGAGCAAGAGGTATTGGGCTAGAAAGCTTGGGTCTGCAGATAGATCAATATATCTCCATACCAAGGATCACTTGACGAAATTATAAACAGAGACTCATCCAAGATTGATGTTTCTAATGTTGAATCGTTGAAGGATGAGGGAAGGTCGGAAAGTAGTTCGGCAAAAATGAGATATTTCTTTGATTTAGATTTAATGAATTCCAAATCAAATTCCTGTAATATAACTATCCACTTCGAATATTTGCCCCCCAATAATTGACGTGACAAAATGTATGTCATAGGGTTGCAATTGGAGATCATTGTAGTTTTACGCAGGAGAATATAGCGATGAAACCTCTGCACAGCTTGAATGGTAGCCAAAGCTAACTTTTCAACATAAGAATATTTTTTTTTCTGTATCATTGATATTATGACTCAAATAATATACTGGATGTTCTATTCCATCTTCTTCTTGGACTAAAATCATTATGATGGTTGTATCTGCAGCAGTGAGATACAAGTAATAGTCTTGTTGATAGTTTTGGGCATATATTAATGATGCTCTAATCAAGGAATCTTTAAGAGCACTACAGGAAGCTTGCGCAGCCTGATCCCAATGAAAGGGTACCTCTTTCTTCAACAGATGAGTAAAACCTTTAGCCATTTCAGCATAGTTTGTAATGAACCTCCTCAGAAATTTTGCCTTCCCTTGAAGTTTCTGTAATTCTAATAAATTCGAAGCTGGAGGCAAGTCACTTTGTGTTGTGACTCATCAAAGGCTATGTTGTAGACATCTATTCCCTCAAGGAGAACAATACCCCTTGCTCACTTAAGACTTTCTCTTCTGTTAGAGGTGGCAAAGCTTATGTGGTGACCTCAGATGCTTTCAGCATGAGGTCGATGTCTTGATCTTGTTTCGGTGGCTCCATCTCCATATCCGTGTCCATCTATTCTAATATCGGTTCATCCTATGGAGAAAGTTCCTATTCCTGTGGCTGCTCACCATGTTCCTCATCTGCTGCTAGTTCTGACTTTTCAACCTATATTGACATAGTTTGCATTGTTTTTGCACCTTGAACTTCGTCCTATTCCTACTGCACTTCCTTCTCTCTTATGCATAACTCTTATTCTTCATTGAGCTTCTGCTCTACTTCTTGCAACTTCCTCTTTTCTTCTTCCAATATTTTCTTCTCCCTCTTTCTCCGCGCTACTCTCCCGTCACATTTTCACCTCTTTGCATTTATCTCTAGAGCTATTTTTTCCACAAGTGGGTCTTCCTTAAATTTGTAGCTTTTCTTTGTCTCTGTGCTTTCGATAATATTCCTCTTGCCTTTGTCTTGCATGGGTTTGCTACTTGCTTATGTTGTCGTTGTTGCTCCCTATGGTGTTTCTACCTTGAGTGCTGCTAGCCACTCTACTGCCATGATGAACAAGTCATTGAGCCTGGAGGAATTATAGAAATATCTCCATGGGTCTTCCTCTAGCTAATGACACACCCTGTGGATCCAAGAATAGTACGCTCTCGCACATTGGTCCCTACATAAGCCATGTGGATCGTACATATTGAAACTCTTGGTGTCAAACTTAAACTTTTTGAAGTCCTCAACCTCAGCATCCACTTCTTTCAAACTCCAGATCGTGTACAACCCAATTAGCAAAGGAAGCATAGGCCATGATGCCTTGTTCTTCTTGTGAAATCCAACTGATAACCCCATCGAGGTGTGGTATGCAACCTATTTCATGACCAACGTTTCCGTGGAAAACTTCGGCAACACATGCGAAGCTTTCTCCGTGTTGTACATCCTGATGAAGGTGTTATCAAGTGAGGCATACCAATCTGAAATGTTTAGAAATGCCTCCATTTCTGCCTGGGACATGTAAGGCAAATCTTTTTCAATGATCATCGTGTATAAAGGGGCGATGAAGTGGTTAGATATTCTAGCCATGCCTCCTTCGTAGTTGTAGTCTAAGAGAAACTTGCAATATATGTTCACAACATTCTCTGAAGGTTTCCATGCCCAATCCATGCCTAGAAACTATTGACGGGCATAGATTGCATTGAGCAGGTTAGCAGACATTAAGAATCTTGCTTGTTCATCCTTGGGTGGACTCTAGGCATTGGATACATGTACTTTCAATTGGAGAGCCAACATGTCGGACCAGTTGAAAGGTTTTCCATCACTTGTCAGTTGATCCAACATAGCAACCTAACTCTGCGGGAAGGTCTCCGTACTCCCTTGGCCATACAAGTGGCATGCGAAGGTGACCAAGAATTTTTATGCCTTCCTGAGTGTCTTCATCTTGTATATCGAGTTGGGTGTCATCCTGAACTTTGATGGCTCTTTTACCCAATGCTTGAAGATTTATCTTGTATTTGCACTGTTGTTGGTAGTGTGGAATGGTGCATCCATCCTGTTCACTGGCTGTGGAAAATGGTACATCTGTTGATAATATTTTGTCCTAAAGGAAGCAAGCTCTACTCCACTTACACTACTTAGTATCATCATCTCAGGATCAGTGTGTGAGACAATCCAGTGGATCACATTTTCACATGGGAAGGTGGGATACCTTCATGCAACCTTGTATAATCCTGACTTATGAATATTGACATAGACTTTTCGATCCTCTAGATTGTCCGCAAAGCTGGCTATGAAAATAGTGTTGATGTCTTGCCATGTGATCTTGATGTCTTTCTCAATGAACATGTGTGTGTCTGTGTACACGAGCAAGCTCATAGACCCCTACTCAACCACATCTCCAGTTCTGCTTTCAATTGTGTCTTTTGATCCAGCTCTCTTGGAGGCCATGATACTTGTACTGCTGAGAAGCTTCCCAAATCCTATGGCACCTAGAGACATAAAAGACACTCACAGCAAGACAATATTAGCTACAACACATAAAGAAACTTGAGAATCAATTGGGAAAAAAACTGGTGACTGCTGGGAAAGATTGCGTAGCATTGACTCTAGGAAGTTCAGAGACTATCAGCTGGAACTACGCATTGCATAGTCTGAGCTACCATTGAGGCTCATTGTTGGTTGGAACTGCATAATGTGTAGTCCAAAGAGGCTCACTGCTGACTGAAGCTGCATAATTTGTAGATCAGTCAGGCTGAGTTGCTGGCTAGAACTGTGCAATGCATAGTTCTAGTGGGCAAGACTAGGGAATTTCCTCCCACGATTGCACATAGCACAATTGGGAGCTAGTGTGGCCAACCTATGAAAAATTCCCGGAGGTAAGGCAAAGCCTCACCTGCCAAGAATGTTCAATGCATGTTGGGAGAAACAAGATACAAGATAGCCCAGATCTGCCCGAGGGCAACCTGAAAATGAGAAGGACTAAATGTGTGTGCAAAGCTGGTGGAGATCTAACTGAAGTATACATGCATGAAATTCAAGTAAGTGCAAAAATCAGTCAAATGGAAAAACCATGAAGCTCATGAAGAGAGTCACCGTAACGATGACTATTAGTGCAGAAATAATGCATAACTCGAAATAACACTTCTACAAGGTAAAAAAAATTAAAATTCCGGTATTCATTTAATACACCTAGGAGAACAACACTCATACAAGATGAGAAATAAAAAGTGACAGAAAAGCAACAAAAGACAAGAAAAGAAAAACTTACCCAAAAAATTTGTGCCGACTGTGCTGAAGTTTCCTAGATGCCTCGGGAATTCCAGAGCTCCAAGATCAAATGTGAAGAATGAGCTCTAAGGTCTCGTTTAAATAGCTTTAGAAAAATTAGGGTTTATGACACGCATGCCACAAATCTAGGAAAAAGTGACACTTGGCGGTAAGTTTCTAAAATCAAATTTGCATGTAACTCCTGCTGCTAAAAATATATCCCTAAGATCTAGGGATGCTTTTTCATTTTTTTTCTTCTTCGGGAAAAGTTGCCCGACATGTAATGAAGGATTGTGCAATTCTGTAGGGAACCAGGAAACCTATCGACACATGCATCGGACAACAAGTGAGGAAAATCTTTTGCACTATTTATGGGCTCAGTGGCCCTAGCTGGTTGGTCAACTCTACACAATTTTCCATAATAGTATTGATGGCATGCTCTTCACATTTCTAGAAAGTACTGTTGGCTGGCCTACTCTGCGCCTTTCTAGAGAGAAGTGTCGGCTAACTTGTTATGTGCAATTCTGGAGAGAAGTGCCGACTGGCCTACTCTGTGCATTTTTCTAGAGAAAGGCTAGCTGGCCTGCTTTGTGCACTTTTTTAGTGCAGGGAAACTAGTAGGCTGATTTGCGAAACTCCTAAGGGGAAGATAGACTGCCCTCTAGGATTGCACAATTTTTCCCGACAATCCAATGACCAGATGTGAACCAAGTATTGGGTCAGCTTGTGGTTAGTCGACGGAACAAATAAGTGAACACAATCTATTAAGCGAAAAATAAGATCAAATAAACACAAGTACGTGATCAGTGTAGGATAGTTGCTATGATTTCGAGGAGGGGGATCCAAAATGAAGTGAAGGAAAAATTTTGGAGGGTGGTTGTAGCTACTATAACAGGATCGAATTTTCATCCCAAGTCTTTAGATGCTTCTGATTGTAGCCCCTCAAATGATGCACCAAATTCTTATTGACCACTCCTGTTTTCCCATGTTTTTGTGGATGGAATTTTGTTGATTGATTCAACTTCAAGTCCATCTTCTTCAATAATGTAGTCCAAAATGAATTGAGAAATATGGTGTCCTTATTTGAAACAATGTTCCTTGGTATCCCAAAGTGTACTTGGACCTGTTCAAAGAACAAGTTTTTTGCTTGTTTCCTTTGAATGTCTTTTTACAAGGCATGAGATCACAAAACTTGTTGAACGTATCAACTACCACGAACAGGTAGTCATGTCCCTTCCTTGTTGTTGATAAGCCTCCCATAAAGTCCATGGAAATGATTTCCTAAGGATGAGTTGGTATAAGTAAGGGATGATATAGATCATATTTCCTATTATTATGCTTATTAGTACAACAAAACAAACATCCTCTAATGAACCTTCCTACATCTTCTTGCATTCTGGGCTAGTATATATACCTTTGTAAGTTGACCATTTTCTTCTCTACACAAAAATTTCCTACAACCTTGGGGGTGTGAGCCTTTCTTATTAGTTGCAATTGCTCACCTTTAGGAACATAAATCTTATCCAACATGTAGAGTAACTCATTCTAGAGATGATAATCAACTATTTTATCACCATAGTCTGCATGACTCCAGCTCTCTAATTACTGAAATACCTCCTTGAAGTCCATATCCTATGTACATAACTCTCTAAAAGAATCATGGGTGAAGTGCTACATGTACATCAAAGTTCCAAAAACTATATATTTTGATGTGAGTGGCCTTGAAAGCATGTTGAACAACTTGATTGTGATTCCCTTCATATACTTGACAACTAAATGGAGTTTTTTTAATAACCCGGTACACTTGTAGTGTATTATCTAATATATCTTATTTTGGGCCTATAGGTATTATAGTGGCTGGTGATTTATGTGGATGTTGATCTCCTTTTTGATCTGATAATATCTCCACTTTATGAAGGCTTGTACTAAGGCATAAATATTTTGTTCATAAGTAGGGTAGTTAAGGATTTCCAAATGAAATACTTTTGAGTTGCAGCATATATTCCTTCCTCCCGACATCAAGACTACTCCCTCACCACATCCACTTGCATCTATCTCCAATTTTAAGGGTTGTTGGTGTTTGATAACACGATAAGTAATGCTTATCTAATTTTCTTTTTCAACTCTTCAACGAATGTCATTCAACCCTTCCTCCATTGGAAACTCTTTCCAATTACTATTATAGTGTGGAGTGGTGCAAATACCGTTGAAAATGAAGCTACGAATTCTCCTATGTATTATTCTAATCCAACAAAACTTCTAGCTTCAAAGACATTTATAAGAATCAACCACTTCATCATGGCCTCTATCTTAGTAGGATATATCTTAAGCTCCCCTCCACCAATCACATAGATTAAATACGCTAAATATTGTTATGAAATCTCAATTTTAATGGTATTTACTAGTGACTTGTGCTTCGTCAAAGCCTCCAACACTTGTGTTATATGAAATCTAAGACTACGGATAGAATTGTCTTCCCTAGACCTAGTGGTCAAGTCTAGAAAAATAAAAACCAAATAATATAATTTTTCCCTTAAAGTAATTGAACAATGGAAAGAAGTTTACCTGGAATTCATTGTAAGCTTCACTCTCCTCTCGGCTTGTACACTCCAATACTAGCTCCAATCGCTATAATTAGAACTTTCACATTCAATCAACAAAATCCAAAGATCTATGACATCTATGTAGCATAATCCAATTATTCTATTCAATGGATCAACAAGGCATTGAAATATATGAATGAAAACATAATATCACACATAGGAAAATAATGTACTCTTTGTATTAATAGAAATTGAGAGAGTTACAACCAAATATAGATGTTAATCTTGTAGATAAATCCCCAAGTTGACTTGTCCTTCCTTGCCACAAATCACACCTCAATATCACCCTAATGCATGGAAATGATGACTCTCTTAGATTTAAACCAACAACGTGAGGGCATAATCAATCTCCAAAATCCAACCCCTAGCTTGTGGATGGTAGTAAATATATAGGAGAGGGTGGTAGTTTAGGAATTCTTATCCATTTCCCAATCTAGGATTAAGATCCACTTTGGGAGGATGAGCTCAAGGGATAAGAGGTGAAATATCCAAGGTAGGAATAGATAGGATTTAAAGTTATTATCCAAGGAAAATGGTTAAAAAAACCTCTGGAATCTTCTGGAAGAGGAAGCTTTAGGATTATTTTTATTTTTTATGAATTTCTAGAATCAGCACACCCCTATCAAGGGATATCCTATTGCTGATAAGAATAGGCCCATAATGGGTTAACATGATACTAAACACAGGAACCTAAACGGCTATGGTGTGCTTGGCCTTAAAAGCATTAAAATGAGGCAGTTAAGCTCAAAAAATCATGGGTTTGGGAGAGTCATGCTTAGGTATTTGTGTAGGGATGATGACAAGGTGTTCAAGGATGTGACTTGATCTTGTTTGAATTGACAAAATGTGACAAAATGGCCTATAATATATTTCCCTATAAAGCATAAAGTCAAAAATCACAACTGGTGACTGAAGCACTTTACCTTGTGATAAGTCGGGATCAAGAACAACTGGTTGAGATCATCATATGTTGCAATACATTGACTTCATGACATATTTGTTGAGGAAGGCCTACCCATGCCCAACACATAAGATAACATTACATGTACAATGATCAGGAAGACACGTCCACTAATGAAAAAGGGTGGACCCATGATTGGATGATTGTTTGTATGATCATAGCCATTGTACATTATGATCTTGTATTAATCCTGAAATCGCAGCCCAGATGGATTAAACTAGATCTAGGTCTCCCTTTTCATTCACATGACCATCCAATGCATGAGTCTAACCATGTGAATTAGTGAGCTGAAGTCGAACATGGTAGACACCATCTAATTACCATCCAATGATGTAAGCCATTTTTATATGTGGGAGAAACCATCGATGATGTTAATGGCTCACAAGTTACTGTAGTACAATCTGTATGGTGTGAATGAATGAGTTAAACTTGAACACCACATAATTTATTTCATTCGAAGGCCAATGATGCAAACTTATCATCGAGAGTGAGGAAATTTTTGTTCATGTATACAAACACTAAGGTACCAAAGGGATTTTCTAATTCAACTTCCTAGATAATGAGATAATGTCGACAGGAAGTGACCTGTCGTAGGAGGGCCTTGATGTATCCCCCATAAACGGCACGAAATAGGTATCCTAATTTGAGATAGAATGATGGTGATGATGTGGAACTAGACCAGGAATGGCAGACATGAAATGAAGGCTTAAGAGTATTGTAGCAGATATTGATTGAATGACTTCTCTTGAAGATATTGGCGACACTGAATGAAGTTGGAAACATTGACCCGAAACCGAAAGCAGAGGCTTTGATATGGTATGATGAATCAAATGACAAAAATATTTCCCACCCCAACAACTACAAAGATGAAGTGGAAGAGTGTCATGTTTAAGAGTGAATCGCTTCCATTAACTAGTGGAGTACCTTGTTTTTCCAATTTCCCCAACCATTTATGATCAATACCTCTTTATTTTTTAACAAGCTTGAGGAGGATAACATATGCTTCATTTGTAAGTATCCTTAATATGAATCCCTCTAAGCATGTTTAGAAAACCCTGATAAGAAGTGGTCTGGTCCCATCATTGTTTTATGTTTTTACGGATCCAGCGAAGGTGAAAACCCTACATAGTATTCATGTTTAGAGAGTTTGAAAAAGAGGGGAAAAAGAAAACTCCAAAGGTTCCTTTTCATAGCTAGTCCCTTGAGTCCAAAAAGGAAAAAAACAATAACCAAGAGAACCTCTTATCCATGGTTGACTAAGGCATTCCTTTTTTGTAAGTAGTCTATATTAATAAAAAAAAGGGTTAAACTTATACTAAGTAGACATCTTTTCATTTAATTTAACAAGTTAAAAAAGACAAGTGCTCAACAATATTTTCATATTTTGGGAGTATGAAAAAAGATGAAAGAGGACTTCTCCTGGAGGAATGAGTGCTATAAATGATAGCAACTAGTTCTGGTCATGATAGAACTTCTCAAAATATGTAAAGGTATGTCAAGAGGTTGGCTAATAATATAACTCATCGTAGTGGTTCCTCGGGAAAGGGTAAAACAACTAAGTGAAAGCGTATAATCGACCAAGCGGATGGTAATGATGGAATGAGAAAAACAAGGTTCATATTGCAAAGATAGGTTTTTACACAAGCTTGAAACATGGGAAACTATGCTTGAAATTGGTTTCATTTTTACATAAGATAGAAATGGAGAAAAACTATGCTTGAAATAAGTTTGCATGCCCCCAACATAAATACTCAATTCGAGGTACATGCCCCTCAAAATTGATGTCATGCACCTAAGTAGACTATTGGTTACTAACAG